>CM062815.1:956294990-956552490 GCA_031772625.1 Pinus tabuliformis | reverse complement strand
CACAATGAAGACTATTTTTAATTGACTAAGTTCTTATTATTCACATTTTGTATCACTATTACATTGTCACTTTGCATCCAACTTTTTTATGTTATCATTTTTCGTCATTCAATTTATTAACAATCTCTATCGGTGAATTTAAAATTAAAATGACTAGATTAATCTTAAACATATTTAGCATATTATCATAATAATTTTATGTTCGTCAAATTATGTGTGACATTGTACATCCACATCCATTTGAACCCCACATCTATAAGTGTCTCAAGAGATCAAATCTCTTAAGGTGCAAACATTTACTCAAATTGTACACTCAAAAATGAGCTTTACACTTTGAAAGATTTAATTTTTTAACACTTAATAATCTAAAATTAAAATAAATCTAAATTAATTAATTTTTATTTATAAATATTAATTTACTCAAAAATTATATCAAATTGTATTTTTATAATCTTAAAAAATATAAATATTTTTCATTATTGCGAGGTATCTTTGAATTTATAATCATTGACTTATAGAAAAAACAAACAAATTCTCAACCGAAAACAATCATATTAAAACCTTTTATATCAATCGTTCATTGGCAATCACATTCAAACCTGAATGGATTTTCGACAAATTATATAAAATTTTAAATAACGCCCAAGCATCTATCTTGTGTGACACCATGACAACTAGATCACGCCAAAATTCATACTTTTCGTGTTGGTATTTAATATTGTTCATGATTTTCTCGCTTCATCTTGAGCAATCAAGGTTGGGTTTCATTTCATTACTTCTGGGAATAAACTCCTTTATTTTAACGTTACATTATTAATAAATTAATTAACGAATAAGATGACTTTGAATTGGTATTTTTTTAATTAAAACCACAGGTTTTGCTTTCATTTTATTTCTTGTCGGATTAAATTTCTTTATAAAATATGTTAAAAATAAATTAATATTTTAATGAACGGTTGAGATATAGTTATCAAAGAGGTTAGGGCGAGGCTCACGGACCCTGATAATTTCAAATGCATTTAAATAATATAAATAGTTGTCACATACCATCATTAACTTCAATTCAATTCACACGTTCTAACTTTGCAAATATTTAGAAACCAGAATCTGTGTCAAACAATCTATATCAAGAACACGTTAAATCAGAGGAGGAGCTTATAATTTATCCGGCAGCTTTTATGAGACGTTCATGGCAGACATGGGAGCAGGAGGAAGCATAGCCAAGAGATGGAAAGTACTGCAGGGGAGCAACCAGTGGGAGGGACTCCTGGATCCTCTCGATTCTGATCTTCGGAACAACATTCTCATCTACGGAGACCATTCTCAGGCAGCCTACGACGCATTCATCAGCGACCGCCGCTCCAAATACGCCGGCAGTTGCAGATACGGCGGGCCACGTTTTTTTGACGAGCTCGGCTTAACGAAAGGGCCAACGGAGTGGGGATACAGCCTCTCCAAATTCATCTACGCCACAACCGCCATCGATCTGCCGCTGGCGTTTTTTCTGACATCCCTCTCCCGCGAGGCATGGAGCCGGGAGTCCAACTGGATGGGCTACGTCGCCCACGTTACAGACGAAGGAAAAGCCCAATTGGGGCGGCGCGATATCACGATCGCATGGAGAGGTTCCGTCGAGTCTCTCGAGTGGGTGGAGGACTTCGACCCTGGCCAGGCCACGCTCTCGACAATCCTCCCCGACCAAACGGGGCTCGACGAAGAGACCGACAGGGTGGCCAGGCACGATGCGAGGGTGCAAAAGGGTTGGTTCACTATCTACACCTCCGACGACCCTCGCTCGCCCTTCAACAAAAGCAGCGCCAGACAACAAGTCCTGCAAGAGCTCAAGCGGCTCCTGGAATTATACAAGGACGAGGAGATCAGCATCACCACCACAGGCCACAGTCTCGGCGCCGCCCTCGCCACGCTCTGCGCCTTCGACATCGTCTTGAACGGCATCAATAAACCCCACGGCAGAGCCACGCCGATTCCCGTGACGGCCATCCTCTTCGCCAGCCCCCGGGTGGGCAACGATGCGTTCAAGAAAGTGTTCGACAAGCTGCCCGACCTCAGTCTTCTGCGCGTCACTAATAACCACGACCTCATCCCCATGTATCCGTTGCTGGGCTACACACACGTCGGCGTCGAGCTACGAATCGATACCGACAAATCCTCGTACCTCAAGAATCCGGGCAACGCTTCCCTCTGGCATAACCTCGAATCGTATCTGCACGTGGTGGCAGGCACAAGAGGGAAAAACGATACGTTCAAGCTGGAGGTGGATCGAGATATTTCCCTTGTTAATAAGTCCATAGATTGGTTGAAGGATGAATATTTGGTTCCGGATTCTTGGTGGGTTGTGAAGAATAAGGGCATGGTGCAAGGAAACGACGGGCACTGGACCCTGGCCAAGCCGGGTGCCGACGATTTTCCACTGCCTGATCACGATTAGTATCCAATTAAATGGTAATAAATAAAGGATGTCTGCTTTCATGGCGCAGCGTCGCAGTCTGTAATTTTAACAGTTCTAATTTTCCTGTTGTGTAGAGTCTCGCGTTGCTGTAACTCTGACGTAACTCTTGTTTCCGTTTGATATTCCATTATTTTCTGTAAGCGAACTGCAAGGTGGGATGGCAGACTGTTTAGAATTATTTTGGATCGGCAGATGACTCATCAATTCATTTCAGTTGCGTTCCAAAAATAGTAAAACCACGTCATCGTGGCTACATACCTGCTGTATCCAACTAAGCACAGCAAGGAAAAGATACGTGCACACAAATATAATCATTAAATTGTTCTACAAGAAAATTGAAAATGTCAAGCCCGAATAAGATAAACTGTGTTATAAAAATTGGAAATGTCAAAATCGATTCTGCGTTACTTGTGTTATAAGTGATTGAAAATGTCAAATCGAATCTGCGTTTTCGTGCTAGAAGATGGTCGTACGAAGCTTCACGTGCTTCACTCATGGCCGTCGCCAACGCCAACGCCAGTAGCATGTTTGTTCAATTGAAAAATAGTTTTACAAAAAACGTTAATATGAGAACATCCATTCAACCCTAAATTACTTCTCGTTGAAAATTAGTTTTACACAAGAATTAATATGAGAATGTTCTTTCAACCGTAAATTACACCGTTTAATGCCCAGCACACAGATGATCCATTGATGGTCTTGACTTTGTACCATATGATGTGAGGCTTGATCTTCCAACATTATCTGGATTGTTTGTGTCATGAAGGAGAATACATTTTTGCACTTCTTGCTCTGTAATGGGTTGCTTTATGAAGGTTTCAACATTATGAGCTCATGACTTGAGGTGTAGCATATAAGATTTGCATTTAATTAGATTCATATTGGTCTTCCTTCCTATTTATGAGTTGGACTAGTTGGATTAGGAGTGGTTTACTTTAATGCGCAGCACAAATGAGCCAATGATGGCCCTAACTTTGTATCATATGATGTGAGGCATGATCTTCCAATATTATCTGCATTGACTTTGTATCATATGATGTGAGGCATGATCTTCCAATATTATCTGCATTGTTGGTTTCGTCTAGGCGAATACACTTTTGCACTTCTTTCTATCTAGTGGGTTGCTTTATGAATGTTTCCAAATTCTACTTGCACATCAATTATGAGGTCATGACTCCACGTGTAGCATATAAGATTTGCATTTTGCTGTATTCATATTTGTCTTATTTTCTATTTATGAGTTGGACGAGTTAGAAAATGTGTGGTTTACTTTAATCCATAGTACAAACGATGGCTCTAACTTTGTATTATATATTTGGCTTTTTATACACGAGTAAACGATGGCTTTAACTTTATATTAAAAACTTTGGTGAATCTTACTAATCCATAATATGCAAGCTATAAAATGTTTGGTGATATTTTAGTAAAAATATCCAAACTTCCTATGATTTTATATAGTCTATGTAAAATTTTGATGATTTCTAATGTAAAATATTTTTTTCTTATAAAATTTAGGCAAAACATTTTTAGGAAAAAAAGGGATTTGGCGAATCTTTTTTTTTGAAAAATCATGGAAAATTAGCCCATCTACGAATATTAGCCCCTAAAATTTTCCATGTCTCTAGGGATGGCAATTCAGGGAGTACCAGGATAGTGTTATGAGGAAATGAGTTATTACTGTATTTGGGATTTGGACATGAATTTTTCAACATGGCGGATGGTATTTCACCCGTTCTTAGGTTATGGTTCTCATGAGTGCCAATATGTACAAGACACTATAAATTAACCAATCACTGACAGGCAAGACATTTAACTATTAACTTAGAAAAATTTAAAACTTGGGCAAGCTCAAACAACTCTGTATGGACACAACTTGTACAAGCAGTTGATGAATATGCTTCGGATGCTTCAGAGGCAATGGGTTGTGAGTTTTGTATTCTTCTAGTTATCTGTCTATCCTTCTTCTTGGAATGGTAGAACGTCTTGGAAATGATAAGATAGTAGAGGAGGAATCTGTTTTTATCTGAGCATAAGTTATATTCTGAATTATGGGAGTTTTGGGTATATCTACTACCCAATTTTTAGGGAAACACAACTCCCATTTTATCATTTGGTGTTCTATTTTCTGATTTTGGGCATCCGTAATAACTACAAAACTTGACTTAGAATCCTAGATTGGGGAATGTAAAGTTGCAGGATAAAGTGTATTTTTGTGTCGAAAGAAACCCCTCGCATGTATTGAAATATTTGTGTTTTTCCTCTTCATATCAAACCTTAAGTTTTTGATCTATAATTGTAAAATATATTTGATGTGTTCATCAAAAAGTTGGATAACAGTCAAACCAAATTGGGCCATTAAAAAGGGGAGCAACAATTCCACCAAGCAAGGAGTCTGTGTATTTATTATGTGCCAAATCTATGATTGTAGCCAACACAAAAGTATTTAACCCTCTGTGGGTTAAGGTAGTGATTCCTACTCATATACACCCAAGATGGACATATGATTTGTTATGCTTTTGGGTTTCTTTCTGTAGTTAATTTGGATATAGTAAAGGAGTCGTCTAGATGGATTTTGCATTTTCTTGAATCTAGATGACACCTTCTTTGACAGACACATTAGTAATGGACTTTAAATGGAAAACATATGATTTGAGTAGACTTCAAAAGGGCTGATTAAAGGAAGTTTTCAACATGAAGAAGGCTAGCTTTCAAAAATCTCTAATTCAATAGCATTTATCATAGAATAAGAAGCCTTGTCAAAAAGATTTTGTATATCAATATTATCAGTTTGTTGTTGTTTTTCTTGGATTTCACATAAAGATACAAATTTTCTTCCATTTTTTTTAATAAGAAGATATTTCAGAATTACCTGATGAACGAGACGTTACTGGTTCTAATATCAATTTGACCATGTTGGTCACAGGGGCCTCCGACGAAGAATGAAGATTGCAAAATGAATTTTAGTTGAGTTACATGAACTCTTACACAAACTCGTACATGAACCTTCAGACAAATCCAATGCAAAACACACTCTTTCAATGACCTCCTACCTATATAAGAAAAATTACAGTCTAGGATCCTAAGCGAACCTTCGATGAATTTCAAAAGAACTTCACCGAGTTAAAAGATATAACAAATATTGAAAATAGCAACAATAAATGCTAAAAATAGAGGTGCTAAAAATAGCACTGCTATAAATAGCAGTTTGAGTACCAGTGTTGGATTGGGCAATAGGGAATGAAAAATGGAAGTGCTAAAAATAGCATTCTATTTTTAGCAGTTCAGGATTGATTCCTATTTTAGTCAGTCCCTGGACTAAAAATAGGAAGTAAAATTCGAATTTGGTCTTCACAGCTGTTTGAAAATAAATTAATTAATTCAACATGAGTTAATTAGTTGTGAAAAATCAAACATGAAGTCTATGTGAGGACATGCAACAGTTTCTCTATTAATTGAGGAATTTATCCATCAGTTAAAGAGATAAAGATGAGTTCTAATTTGAGTAGTAATTAGTTGGCTTAGTTAACTGAGACAAGTCCAGTTAGATTGATTTAAACAATTTGTTTAAATTAAGGTGAGTTCAGTTAGTTAATGCTTGCATGCATGTAACTGCTATTCTTCAGATAACTAAATATTCTCTCATGAATAACTCATGCATGTTAGTTCAGATAGAGACCCAGTTGAAATCAAAGAAGGGACAATGTACTATCAGTTGGATGAAATTTTTCCTATAAAGGAAGCTCATTCATGGATGAGGATTTATCACCTTCAGGACTGCGTAGTTGGATCAGATGTTAGTGAGTGTGTGAAGAGGCCAATTCACACAAGTGGTTGCATTGGATCCCAATCAGAATTGCGCAAAGAAATAGGAGGCTTGGAGGGTAGACTAGAGGTTAGATAGAGGCCTTTGACTGTTTATGAGCAACAGAGTTGTTGCAGAGAGAGCAAGATAGCTTTTGAGTTGATTCTTTTTGTAATACTGGTTATATTTCCACTTGTATGATAATACAAAGATGGAGTTTTAGGCTGGTGCTTTCCCCTGGTTATATCTTCTGTGTTATGTGTGATTGATTTCTCCATATCAGTTATATGTGTTCTTATTGATGTTGCTCATGTTCGATTAAGCTTCTGCTAAATTTTTTGTAGAAGTAGATCAAGTGTTTTGCTTTAGTATATTGCATTATCAGGTGATCTACAGGTGGGAATTTCTACTTGGTATCAGAGCGAGATTTTGTAGAAAAATTTCTACATGGTATCAGAGAAAAGGTGATCAAAGCAGAGAACAATATACTGGAGGAGATTTCTAAGTTTTGAGTTTTGGGCCGCGAGTTTTCAGAGCAGATCTGAACATTTTTGTGCAAAATTTTCAGAAACAAATAGCAGATCTAGATTCCTTGCGGAAAAAATACCCAAAATAATAATAAAAAAATGGGTTGAATCGAAGTTCAGATAAGGGAGATATCGCTGATTTAAAATCAGCTCTTTTTCTAGAAAATTTCGTGATGGTGGGAAAGATGAAACTGATTGGTGTGCTAGCCAAGAACCTATATGCTCTTAAGGTTCAAGATGCATGCAAAGCCTTGAGGAATAAGGCAACTGATGGAGACTTTGTGGTTGAGAGGGAGAGTACATTACCTTTCAACATGCAGCGCTAGAAGAAGTCTCAGATGATTGTGGAGGAGCCACGATTGGTGAAGCAGCTTCAAGAGGTTGTGGAGCAGCCACAACTAGAGAAGCTAAGAGGAGATCGAGTAGAGACATCTACTCATGCAGAGACCTCCAATAGGGGGAAACTTCGAGCCAGGTGGGCAGACGGATCACATGTAATGATACCTCTAGGTAGGAGGTTGGGTGATGTGGAGTGATCGTCCCAAGGAGGAAGGGCAGGATCCTTGAGGTACCCAACCTCTTTGATTTGACTTTGCTACAGGAGCCTCGAAGAGTAGTAGTAGGAACGGATGACTAGGTAGAGATAGATGTGGATGGAGCAGCAGAGACAGCTACAGTGCAGGAGTCCCAGGACTGCGCAGAGCTAGGAGGTTGCAACAATGCGAGAGGCACAGGAGTGTTGCAACCATGCAGGATGACACAGAGAGGTGTGCAACGGTGCGGGATGCATGGAGTGTTGCAGCAGCTCAGAGGTCAGAGAGGGAGCACTTGTCAGCAGCAGGTAGAGCTTCAGCATCAGAGTATGTTTCTAGCCCAACAGAGAAGTCAATGGGGAGATTTTTTTGTTCCAAGAGTTGCTAGAGAAACCACACTTGGTAGAAGTGTTGCATGTTGAACATTCCAGAGGTACAGGATCGGGTTCGAGTTGAATGCATTTTTTGTTGGGAGGGAGTGTTGAGAATAGCAACAAGAAATGCTAAAAATAGAAGTGCTAAAAATAGCACTGCTATAAATAGCAGTTTGAGTACCAGTGCTGGAATGGGCAACAGGGAATGAAAAATGGAAGTGCTAAAAATAGCATTCTATTTTTAGCAGTTCAGGATGGATTCCTATTTTAGTCAGTCCCTGGACTAAAAGCTAGGAAGTAAAATTCGAATTTGGTCTTAGCAGTTGTTTGAAAATAAATTAATTAATTCAACATGAGTTAATTAGTTATGAAAAATCAAACATGAAGTCTATGTGAGGACATGCAACAGTTTCTCTATTAATTGAAGAATTTATCCATCAGTTAAAGTGATAAGGATGAGTTCTAATTTGAATAGTAATTAGTTGGCTCAGTTAACTGAATCAAGTCCAGTTAGATTGATTTAAACAGTTTGTATAAATTAAGGTGAGTTCAGTTAGTTAATGCTTGCATGCATGTAACTGTTGTTCTTCAGATAACTGAATATTCTCTCATGAGTAACTCACGCATGTCAGTTCAGACAGAGACCCAGTTGAGATCAAAGAAGGGACAGTGTACTATCAGTTGGATGAAATTTTTCCTATAAAGGAAGCTCATCCATAGATGAGGATTTATCTCCTTCAGGAGTGCATAGTTGGATCAGAGGTTAGTGAGTGTGTGAAGAGGCCAATTCACACAAGTGGCTGCACTGGACCCTAATCAGAATTTCGCAAAGAAATAGGAGGCTTTGAGGGCATACCAAAGGTTAGATAGAGGCCTTTGACTGTCTATGAGAAGCAGAGGTATTGCAAAGAGAGCAGGATAGCTTTTGAGCTGATTCTTTTTGTAATACTAGTTATATTTCCACTTGTATGATAATACAGAGATGGGGTTTTAGGTTGGTGCTTTCCCCTGGTTATATCTTCTGTGTTATGTGTGATTGATTTCTCCATATCAGTTATATGTGTTCTTATTGACGTTGCTCATGTTCGATTAAGCTTCCGCTAAATTGTTTGTAGAAGTAGATCAAGTGTTTTGCTTTAGTATATTGCATTATCAAGTGATCTACAGGTGGTAATTTCTACAATAAAGATATAAACACAGGCGTAATTCTGGAATATAATAAGTCATTCTTTTATTGATTTACATAATAGCTGGATTTTACAATCATAGAGTCCTAGTTTCTACCATAGATTCACTGCTAAGGCATTTATCAGCTATACAAGCTCAAAAGAAAGCTAGAAACTGAAGGCTTCCTAGCCTTTTGTAGACTATGTCTATGAATTTGAGAACTTAAACCAAAAATACTATTCCCTGAAAAGTCTGGCAACTTTAGGTTCTCACCAGGCTCACAAGTCTTAATTCACAAGCTTCTCAGACTTCACACTTTCTATGACTCGATTACACATTGAAGAATTTATCTATGATGCAAGCATACTAGTGCAGGGATAATTATTACTCTCAGACACTTAGACCTCTCAACTCTCTAACTCCCAATGCCCCAAATGGATCTCTTCTCCCTTATTTCTAAGAAGTCGGGGGAGAGAGAGAGCATCTTATGTTACCATTGATTCTGACTAATATATTTTCCGTAGATTGCACCAATTCTCGGAGAAGTTATCCAAGTGTTAGAGAATCATCTGGAGGATTGTCTGAAAAGTATACAAAGTGGAGATATAAGGTATCCCATGAAATATTTATTTACATAGTGGAGATATTATCGAAATCCCACGATACCAATCACACTCATAGTCAGTTAATTAAATTTTACATTATTTTACATAGTGGATGCTTTCATCATGCAAAGGCTGTGGGAAACAAATATATGTACGATAATCATGTTACCCACATATTTGTGCCAAAGAATCTTTGTTAGGCATATCTTCCACTGGTGCCCTAGGCTTTAGAAAAGATGCGCCAAACTACCATAGACTTTCCAAGAACTATTTGGTGCTTTATCTTTGTCAAAACTAACCATTGGTGATGTTTGGCCATGAAATCACAAAGAATCCTGTAATCTATGAATTTGTTCAAATCCACTACAGTTTTACAATGCTCGTGAAAGCAGTGAATGCAGTGCATACTGTCCTGTATGTAATTTGATTGGAAATAAATGGGGTCCATAAAAGTCTTGTTGATGTCAAACCATGTCCATCATTCCCTTAACCAGATTGGTCGATGTAGAATCTGGGTGACAAATAGTGATCCAAATTTTGAGAGTGTATAATAGGTATCATCTCGTTTGTCTATGCAGAGTAAATTCCACCTTAATTTTTATACCTAGAGAAGTCATAAACAGAATCAGGTAAAACAAGTTTTGGATTGTATCACAAGAGTCTTTGATGGAAATCTAGATGTTTGGACCTATTTATCACAAAATATTTGTGAAATATATTAAATCTGTTATTTTCCTCTCTCCAAATTATATTTAAATCTTTAAAATGAAGATTTAGAGCATCCTCTACCATATTTTCCAAGTGTCTAGAATGATAAAAAACCATGTCATGAATCCATTTGCTAGATTTTGGATAGGTTTTACATTCTGGGACCAAATGTTGTAAGTCTCCATGTAGTTGGAGATTTGCATCTAACACCTTAGTGTTTCTCAGTTGCCAAGTCAGTTTCTAGGAATTCATATAATCTTCACAAGTCATGGTGTCTAGAATTTCTAGAAACTTTCATGATTAAGGGTAAGATCCCATTCAATTACTATGACCATGAGATGTGGTTGTTCTTGAATATTTTCTCTACTAAGAAAATTAGGAATACAATTTTTACTACCTTTGATGTGTTCTATCTCAAAATCAAAGTTGGTGAAGAGGGCTTTCCACCTTGCGAACTTTGACTCTCCTGGTTTCTTTATATATTTGCTTAACACCTTCTTCATGGCTGAAGCATCAGTTCTAAGAAGGAACCTTTTTTTTATTAAGTGTATATCAAACTTATCAATGCAATTGCAGACAACTTTTACTTCTTTTTGAATGGTTGAATTCTTTGCATGGTTCCATACACCTGAGGAAAACTGAATAATGTTTTCTTGACTTTCCCTGAGTTGTTTGAGGTTTCCTCCCCATCTTAAATCACTAGCATCTATCTCAAAAATATTTGGTAAACTTTCATCTGAAACATAGAGGATAGGAATATTTTTGACCTTTTATTTTATTTTTCTAACAAAAACTATGTGTGCTATACTCCATGGTTCTGGGTTCTTTGTTAACCCCCTAATTTTCTCTCTTTTTTCCATTTCCCCTTCCTAAATCATAACCATTTACTGTTTTTTTACTTGTCTTATACACCATCATCTTGCATCAGTCCAAGAACGATGACATATTTCGTATAAACTTTATTTTTCATATTTTTAATTAAACTTAGCATTAATTAATCATTTATTACATGATTTCTTGCTTATAATCACTCTTTGTAACTTATCGAAATCTCCAATGTTTATTTGGTAGTCAAAGTACTTATTGTGACCGTTGATCCTAGTGCAGGATCAGATCTTGCACCGTTGCCAGCGTAGCAAACCCTTGCAGCAGATTCGAACCTCCTTGATCACCACCTCATTTTGAGCAGCTTCAGCCACGACAGCAAGATCAATCTAAAGGTAGCTGAGCTTCAGCCACGACAGCAAGATCAATCCAAAGGTAGCCGAGATCAAATTTATGAAGGACGAACAATTGGAGATTGGCTACGGCTAGTTTTGTTAAATTGTCTAATTTTGAAGGCCTAAATGCTAAATTCTGTGTTTGGTTATGTAATCGGTTGAACGATCTATTTTGGCCTTTTGCCAAAGATCTATGTAATGAAGAATGTAAATAGAACAAGGATAATTTTCTTTAGGAATTTTTGTATAGAACAGAGACACAGCCAGAGAGGCGGTAACAGGTTGTTGTATTTTGTTATCACCCGAGTTTGGGCTGGACGATGTATTAATGCATGTACTTACCTCAGTGAATTAATAAAAAGGGAGCTCCACCTCACGTAATCACATTTCTGTATTTGAAGCTAATGAACTGATTAAAGTACTAACCAGCTTTTTTGTTTGAAAGGGAAACGCGCTGGCTAGCTAGGGCCCAGCCAACCCAGCACGTTTACCCTATTTCCTATTTCTTCTCATTTGTGTTTATATTGTCAAGTGTGATTTAATTTCAAGCACACGCATTCCTGTCTAAGTGAAAGCGGATCTGTTGTGTGAAGTAGATAAATTTCCTTTCCTACACTTGATTTCAGATTGGTTTTCCCCGCCTGGTCCAAGCAGGGGAAATAAACCTGCACCAGTGCACGTTGGTGGGATATTTCCTTTTCTGCAATTCTTTTTGGTTGGCTTTCCTCGCCTGGTCCAAGCAGGAGAAATGAACCTGCACCAGTGCACGTTGGTGTGATGCAACAATCCTTTTTGGTCTACTTCCTGCAATCTTCTTTCTTTCATTAAACACTTTATGACAGGATAAATGTATATGGATTGTTCTTCATTTCTGCACTCTATCAAGATTAGAAACATTCATTTTTTTATGTTTGCAATTTGATTTAACATTATAATAGCACTTGCAATAACTAAGCACTCATTTTAAGAATTAAATGCTAAGTGTAAGAAGCTTTGATCCGGTGCAAGAACTAGTTTCTTGCCATGGGATCTGAGTGCTTTGAACCTGGAAAAGTATAAGCCCTTGCAGGAAGTAAAACGCCTTTAATAAAGACACCATTTATACCTTCCGCATAAATCTCTATTCCTGCACTAGTGCAAGAAGACTGCAATAGTGCAAGACAGATTAGTGCAAGAAGGAAATCTTTAAAGGAGCAGGTTTAAAGGGCCCATCTAATGAGACTGCTAAGTGTCTCTGCTAAAGAAAAACACACACTCAGTAGTTAAACAATAATTAGCTAGAGTGATTGCCCCTTTATCTTTAATTCCCTCTTGCAAATGCATTCTTCCTTGTTCCAATCTTAGATTATTTTGATGGTTCAAGTTGCCTTTTTCTCTTCTTAGTTTGATTCTGCAATCTTTCCTTTAAAGAAAGTAGGGATTTATATTATAAAGATTCATACCATTTCTAGCATTGCCTGCGATTCATCTCTAAGTTTACGGATCCCACGGGTTGACAAATTAAGTGTTGAGGAGTTTTCTTAAGTGTAATTCCTACACCCAACATTTTGGCGCCGTTGTCGGGGAGGCGATTTGATTTGGTAAGAATTTTCTGATTATACAATGGAAGTAATTTTTCCTTTATTTTTGCAGTATTGTTTGGAAAAGCTTCTTTGAAGGAATTTTACTGGTGTTGATTTCTTTCTGACAACATTTTTATTAGAAGTTGTTTGTTATTTTTCTTTTCTTTTTTTTTGAAATGAATGCCTAGAAAAGGTAAGGGTTCAAAGCCCACTAAGGGCCGAAATAATTATGAAAACAATTCTCATATTGGGTCTCTTTCTGTGAGCAGGAAGCCCAATACAATTCAAACCCATCACATAGGAACAATCCACCTGGATTCTGGTGACAACAACGCAGGTGTGGTTCAGTCTATTGGGAGTGAAAGGGAAACAATGGCAGACCATGAAGATCATGTGGAAGGGACTGGTGAAAACCAAGTAAGTAGGGAACAATCCACTTTTGTGTTTCCAATTGTGGACTCTGATACTATGGCGCAAATGAAGAATATTCCACCATCAGCTCTCCCTCATTCCATGGTAAAGTTCATGAAGATCCTAACTCTTTTTATTTGAATTTGATATTCTGTATAGAATTTATGATTATTCAACTGACGCTCAAAAGCTAAGATTATTTCCTGTTACTCTCAAGGACTCAACTCTACATTGGTTTATGGGGTTAGGAGGAAACACTATAGCCTCTTGGGATTAGATGAAGAGAGTGTTTTTGTCTAAATATCAAGAATATTACAAAACTCGGGACATGCAGGATGAGATTTTTACAATCATACAGGATGATGATGAAACTCTTGAAGATTACCTAGAAAGATTTTTGTATATTTTATAAAGGTTGAAACTTAAGCTTGATTCCAGTACTATTAGATCCTTGTTCTTAAGAGCACTTACTGATAATGCTAGAAATAATTTAAATCTGTTAGGACAAGGAGATATTTCTCAGCAAACTTTTGAACAAATTTGTGAATTATGCAGAAAATTTTCAAGAAATTAGTATAGATCCAATAGAGGAACTCGAAACAGAAATAGAAAAACTGAATCTACGGATGCTATGATTATTGGACTAGAAAATAAAATGGAAAACATGAAAATTGATATAATTAATATTGTTACTAAACAGTTGGACTCTTTAAAATTTCAGCAAAAACTCATGAAGGAACAAGAGTTTATGCATTTTCTGTCCTAAATGTAGAGACAAGCATCCTCCTAAAGAGTGTCCTCTTAATTTGAAAGAAACTAATAAGTGTGTTATTTGTGTAGAAGACCATGTCACAGAAAAATGTCCCTCTATACAAGGACTTAAAGCTGTATTTACAGGGGGTAGCCTGAAGCTGAATACGTGTATGCTATGAGAGCAAAGAGAAATTGGCTACAGGTAGGTGCAGGTATGGCTCCTGAATTTTCTCCAAACTATTTTGGTTATAATTCACATGCATATTCTTATCCTAACACTAATCAGTAGTGGCAGTATGGGAATCAATATCAGCATGGGCAACCTTCTCAACCATGGAAAAAAGGTTGGAGAGGGCCAACCCATTCTCCATATTCCTACCAGCCACCCATGTAGTCATATCCATCTACGCATACACCTTATTCAATGCCTCAACTTTCGAGTTAGTTTACTCTACCATTACCTTTACCTCCACCTTTTCGACCTCCTCAGTTGCCAGCTCAATCTATGCCCAATCCTAACAATAATAAAGCAATGTAAATGATCTATGTAACAAACCCACCTTTACCATTCGAGTACCAATCTATTCCAGTTAGGGTTCATGATATTCAATTAAGATCAGGAAGGACTATAACATCAGAAAATCAGAAGCAACCTAGAGTGATTGTTGAAGAGAAAGAAGAAGAGGAAACTCTTAACCATTCTCCAAAAGCTGTCACTAAGCAGCCCTTACCCTCTGAATCCTTGCCATCTTCTTCCAACTAGCCTCCCTTCCCAAAGAGATTAGTAATGGAAATAAGTGAGCCTATTTCTGAGACTAGCTTGGCATCAAAACTTTAGAATCTTTTCATTAAGATACCTCTGCTCCAATCCATCAAAGAGATCCCTACATGTACTAAGATTATTAAGGAACTTTGTCTCAAGAAACCTGGGAGGAAGAGATTGGAACCCCAAACCATTCAATTTTTTGGTAGGGCAGAAAAGTTGATGACGGTATGTGTGTCTATGGAAAAATATACTGATCCCAGAAACCCTATCATCTCAGTTCAGATTGGTAATGTCCTTGTCTCTAATGTTCTTATAGACCTGGGGGCAGCTATTAATGTCATGATTAAGCAAACCATGGATCAACTTTGGTTATCTCATCTTCGCCCTACTCCCACTGTGCTTGAATTAGCGGATAGATCTAAAATTAAGCTAGAAGGAGTATTGGACGATGTGATCATCTCATTAGATTCTTGGGAATATCCTGCTAATTTCATTGTGTTACAGCCAAAGAACCCAGTAGGAGGACATCCCTTGATCTTGGGTCGACAATGGCTTGCTACAGTCGATGCATATATTGGATTTCGCTTCGGTGATATGTATATTTCGCATGGAGATTCTAGGAAAAAAGTTACCTTATAACCCCTCGCCAGATCCATTCAGGACCTTCGAGATAATTTATGGTTGGATCAAAGCAGTGATGAGGAGACTCAGCTCATTTCCCTTATCCATCATTATATTGGGTCTTCACAAGAAGATGAGATTCAATATTTCTTGAATAACCTAGACATTATGACTAATTTTGAGCTATTAAGCCAGATTTTCAGCCTAGATTTTCAAGATAATCATGGCCCTCTTTCTTCTATACCATTTCATTTGACCACCCCCTTAAGTACTCCTGAGCCTGATACTACTCTTGTTGAGATTAGCCCCGGTAAATCCTTGCATATTAGTTCAGATTTGGACTCATCTCAGCAAGAACAGCTTGTGAATTTGTTGCAAAACCATCTTAGTGCCTTTGCATGGGGCTATGAAGATATGAAGGGTATTCCTCCTGAAACTTGTACACATCATATCTATATTCAGGAAGAAACCTGACCTATTCGACAAACCCAAAGGCGAATGAATCCAGCTCTAAGAGATATTGTGAAGGAAGAAGTACAAAAACTCTTGGATGCTGATTTTATCTATCCTATTTCCAACAGTCAATGGGTCTCTCCATTAGTGCTAATACCTAAGAAAGATGGAAGATGGCGTATTTGTATTGCTTATCAAGAATTAAACAAAGCCACTCTCAAAGATTATTTCCCTCTTCCTTTCATTGACTAGGTGCTTGATACCCTTGCAGGAAAGAAATATTTTTCCTTTTTGGATGGCTTCAATGGTTATAACTAGATACAGATTGCACCCGAAGATCAGGATGAAACTACTTTTACATGTCCATGGGTTATATTTGCTTATAGAGTGCTTCCCTTTGGTTTATGTAATGCCCCGACTACCTTTCAAAGTGCAGTCCTGGCCATTTTTGCTGATTTAGAATTTCTAGAAATTTATATGGATGACTTTTCTGTGTTTGGTGATTCTTTTCAGGAAGCTCTCGAAAATCTATAAAAAGTACTTCTTCATTGTCAGGAAGCCCATCTCACCTTGAGTGACAAGAAATGTAGATTAACGTGCAAAGCGGGAGTGGTACTTGGCCATTTGATTTATAGTAAAGGTATCTAGGTTGATCCAGCAAAGATCGAAATCATTCTGCATCTTCCTGCACCCAAAACTCAAAGGGAAGTAAGAGGTTTTTTAGGACATGCTAGTTACTATAGGAGATTCATTGAAATTTTTTCTAAGATAGCTACCGCTCTTTTCCAACTTCTAGGTAATGATAGTGAATTTTCTTGGACCACAGCTTGCCAACAGTCTTTTGAAACATTGAAGGAAAAGTTAGTACATGCACCATTTTTGAGAGGTCCTAACTGGTCCCTGCCTTTTCACATTTTCTCTGCTGCTTCAGATTTGGCTATTGGCATAGCTTTAGGACAAGAGGAAAATAAACAATCCTATGCTATTTATTATATTAGTAAGAATTTGTCTTCTGCTGAATTAAATTATACAATTACAGAGAAAGAGTTTTTAGCTGTAATTTTTGCAATTAATAAGTTCAAACACTATATTACAGGATATGAAGTATTTGTACATACTGAACATTCCGCGATCAAATATTTGATGAAAAAGCCATTGACTAGTGGTAGAGAAACTAGGTGGTTACTATTGTTGTAGGAATTTAATATTACTATTGTTGATAGACCAAGAAAATCTAATGTTGTAGCAGATTTTCTTTCTAGATTAGATAATCCTGGTGAAGCAACTCCTGTTAATGATGATTTTCCGGATGAACATATTTTTGCTATGTCAATAGATTCCCCGTGGTTTGCTGACATTGCTAATTACTTGGTTACTAGGAAAGCACCACCCCACTTGTCCGCTCGTGAAAAGTGCTACATATTCCTAGATTCAAGGAGATCTATTTTACACTGGTCCACATCTGATTATCTGTAGGTGTGTAAGAGAGGACGAAGTGTTGGACATATTGAAATCTGCTCATGATGAACCTTGTGGAGGCCACTTCGCTGATAAGCAGACTGCATATAAAGTATTGCGTGCTGGTTACTTTTGGCCTTCCTTGTTTAAGGATGTCAAATAGTATGGCAGGCGTTGTGATAGCTATCAATGAATGGGCCAGCCTATTCAAACCAATGAAATGCATTTATGCCCCCAAGTTATGATTGAGCCATTTGAAAAATGAGCTATTGATTTTATAGGGCCAATAAATCCAACATCATTAAGTAAAAAGTATATTTTGGTTTGTATAAATTTTGTTACAAAATGGGTAGAAGCTAAAGCTGTTTCTTTTGCTACAGAAAAAGTTGTTATTGATTTTCTTTTTACTAAAATCTTTACTAGATTTGGTGTGCCTAGAGAAATTGTTTCTGACAATGGTTCATAGTTTATTTCTAATCTGGTACAGGGTGTGATGGAGCAATACAAGATCTGGCACAAGAAATCCATGTCGTATCAGCTGCAAGAAAATGGCCAAGTGGAATCCACAAACAAAGTGATCGAGTCCATTCTTACAAAGACAATAAATATGCATCAAAAAGACTGGGCCGAAAGATTATCAGAGGCTTTGTGGGCATACAAAACCACTTGGAGAAATAACACATGACATACACCATATGAGCTAGTATATGGCAAACAGGTTTTGTTACCAATTGAATTCTAGATCAAAACTTTTAGAATTGCAATTCAGTTAGGGTTAGATCTCTTTGAGGCACAACAACAGCGTCTTCTCCAATTAAATGAGTTAGATGAATTTCGTAGGGATGTTGTTCAGCAGAACATACTAATTCAACAGCAACGCAAAAGGTGGCATGACAAGTCTATTTAGAAAAAGCAACTCCAACCAGGTGATTGGGTGCTCCTTTATGATTCTAGATTTAAAATCTTTAAAGGGAAATTCCATACACATTGGATGGGACCTTATGAAGTGATCTGAGTATTCAAGAATGGAGAAGTAGAAGTTAAAACTATTGATGGACAAAATTCAGTATTCTTTGTAAATGGACACAGGTTAAAAAAGTATTTTCAGCCACTTACCAGGAAAGATTTTACACAACAAGTCCAACAGCAATTTAGGACGATAGTGGTGAATGGTAATACTAACCTTTTGGAAACATGAATTCTTCTTCTTAAGAAAAAAAGTAAAGAAAAAACATTTCCCTGTAATTATGAAAATCAGTTCGCTGACATGATTGCAGAAGGATCAACCTGAAAACCAGCTTGCTAGCAGGAAGATCAAAAATTTCTAATAAAAAGAAAATGTTGCTTGATCTTTAGATATGCTAGTGACCACCAAGTAAAAGCAGGTTCAGTAGAACCAACCTTTATACAATTGGGGTAATTAGCATGGATATTTTTATTCAAGTAACGCTTAATTTTTGCTGTAGTTATTTTTTTCTTGCACCAGTGCAGGCAGACCTTCCAAAATTTTTTTTTCCTTTCTTCATATTCCACTTCCATAATATTCCCTCAGTTTTCTTCTTCAATCCTAGAATGATTAACCTTCCCACATTCTTCTAAATTTACCCTATCCACTTGAAAAAAATCCCACTTTACCCTTGAATTTTTTTCCTATCCCACTTCTGTTTATTCCCTCTTTTGGTACTATTCCTAGCACCCCTATAACATAATTCCTTCCCATTCTGAAATTTCCTTTTTCCCACTTCTTTGTTTCCTTATGAATTCATTGCAGGATCTCGCGCACAAAGAGAAAAAGGTTATGCTCTGAAGCATCAAGAAAGGGCGAGACAAATTTCCAGTATAAGTTGAGGAATCCATGTGGAAGTCCAGCCTATATTTTTTAA
Source organism: Pinus tabuliformis (assembly GCA_031772625.1). Classification (NCBI taxonomy): domain Eukaryota; kingdom Viridiplantae; phylum Streptophyta; class Pinopsida; order Pinales; family Pinaceae; genus Pinus; species Pinus tabuliformis. Next base: position 956,533,177 of record CM062815.1, on the reverse strand, counting down.
ATTCTCTATTCTTTTTTAGATATTATGCTTGCACTATTGCAAGCATGTTGTCCTATATGATAAAGAAAGCAAAATGGTACCAGCAGAATAGCATAATTTATGCGGTGCAAGCAGATCAGTGCAAGCATGCACCATGTCAGAAACATAGTACAATTTGTTCTTTTCATAGCATACGTCATAGGAAAGTGGTCATCATGAAAATTTATAAGAAGTCCTTTCACTTAGCCGACGAGTACTTGTGCTATCATACTAACTAGGAGAAAATTATTTAAAGTACAAGGTGTTTTTAAGTTAGGAATCATGATCATTTTTTAATGAATGCTAAGTTCTGTTTTTTGAATTATGAAGGAATGCGAAAGTGTTTAACCATTGCTTGGACATAATTACCCCTTTCTGCCATAATCCTAGATGTCCTTCACTCATAGTGATTACCTCACCTAGTCGTTAAAATGCTGCCGCAAGTACCAATCCAGCCTGATCTCAAAGATGCCATGCATCTACGACGAATGAATGGGTGATAAGATGGAAAGGATGGTGGACAGTTGGATCCCTATTTATAAGAACCGATTTTCTCGATGTTGCATGTAAAATTCTCGATTGTTCATAGCCATTAAGCAGCAATGTCGCTTGTTCGAAACGAACCCTCGTCTCTCAGTAGGGTAGAACATACTGCCGAGTATCGCAAAGTCTTGCACTATTGCGAGACTCGGGCTTTCTTCAGTTCTTGCAGAAGTTTGACGGGCACGACAGAGAAGTGGCTTTATAGTTTTCCAGAAGTTTCAAAATCGGGCGAGTAAAAATTGGGCCTCTAAAATTTGAAGTCACAGAAGAATTTATAGCAGAAGTGACAGGCTTGGAAAATACTGGTGAACAATGGTTTAAAAATCAGAAACTAGAAAGGAAGCGATGGAAGTGTTTCGTCTTCAACAAGAAGATGGAGGTAAATTGGAAGGAAGGAGTTCCGCGTAGTGCCTTGCTGGCACAGTGGCATGACTTTCTTTTCATTCTACAGCAGTTTGTAACCTGTGAGGGAAGATACTCCTACACTTTTTTATATCATTTTAGGATGTTGCAGCATTTTGAAGCCGCCTGGCACATCTGGTGGAGGATGAATTTCCCCTATTTTTTGCTTAAGAGCTTGGAAAAAATGGCCAAAGGTGTGCGGGATAGACAGGCAGACTAGGCCAACACGAGGCTATATCACCACGGCCTGATAAAGATTCTGGTCCTGAAACAGCTAGAAGTTAAAGGCATGACCTGGGAGGTGTTGTTGAAACAACTACATAAAAAGGCAGCTACTGGAAAGGAGACAGAGGACCCTGCAAGCACAAGCAAGGGCCCAAGTAAGAATGAAAAGGGGAGTCCTTCTTACACCAATGAAAAAAGGAAACGATCTAAAAAAGCAGAAAATGCCCCATCTTCAAATAAGAAGACAACTAGCACACATGTTGAAGAGACTCCTTCTACACCACCAGTACAGGGACAGACCCCCGAAGATGACAACCTGTCAGCCCTTGCGGATGTAGAAAAATTTGCAGAGGTCGAAGATGATACTCTGTTGGAAGATTTCATCAAAAAGCCCCAGAAAAAGAATAAAAGATCTGATGCAGGCAAAGAATCACAGTCCCCATAGGGTGTTGAATCCCCTCCTGCACCAGTACAAGAAGAAGAACGACAAGAAGAATAATAAGAATAAGAAGCGAAAGAAGAAGAACCAGCAGATTAAGAAGAAGTAGAAGAAGAACCAGCAAAAGAAGAAGAAGCAGAAGAAGAAGAACCAGGAGAAGAAGAACCAGAAGAAGAAGAACCAGAAGAAGAAGGACCAGAGGAAGAAGAATTTCCTGATGTAACCATGAAGGATATTGAGGTCCCTGAGGAAGACACAGCCCCTGTCGAGATAGAAAAAGAAAAAGATTTGGTAACTCCTGCTGCTCGGGTAGTTGAACTAGAGCTTCAAGTGCAGAACTTAGAACAGCTTATAGCTAAAGCGCAGGAGGATAAAGAACAGAGTAGAGGAGAATTGATTGCGGAGATCCAGAAAAAGAAAAGAGAAGTTAAAGTCTGGAAGTATCGAGCTGCACAATGTTTCAAGTGACTTAAAAAGGTGACAAAGAAACTAAAGAATATTAGAAAGAAGAAGTCTAAAACATTGCAGGATGATGTCAGTATGCCAAAGCAGGATTGAGCTAGAATGCTCAAAGTTTTGAAGTTTTTTGCAGAGGTAAAGAGTTGTGTGAGGACACACAACAGTTTAGGGATGGGAGGATGTTAGCCCCCTAATTTTCTCTCTTTTTTCCATTTTCCCTTCCTAAATCATAACCATTTACCGTTGTTTTACCTCTCTTATACACCCTCATCTTGCACCAGTCCAAGAACGATGACATATTTCGTATAAACTTTATTTTTCATATTTTTAATTCAACTTAGCATTAATTAATCATTTATTACATGATTTCTTGCTTATAATCACTCTTTGTAACTTATCGATATCTCCAATGTTTATTTGGTAGTCAAAGTACTTACTGTGACTGCTGATCCTAGTGCAGGATCAGATCTTGCACCATTGCCAGCGCAACAAACCCTTGCAGCAGATTCGAACCTCCTTGATCACCGCCTCGTTTTGAGCAGCTTCAGCCACGACAACAAGATCGATCTAAAGGCAGCTAAGCTTCAGCCACGACAGCAAGATCGATCCAAAGGCAGCCGAGATCGAATTTATGAAGAACGAACAATTGGAGATTGGCTACGGCCAGTTTTGTTAAATTGTCTAATTTTGAAGGCCTAAAAGCTAAATTTTGTGTTTGGTTATGTAATCGGTTGAATGATCTATTTTGGCCTTTGGCCAAAGATCTATATAATGAAGAATGTAAATAGGACAAGGATAGTTTTTTATAGGAATTTTTGTATAGAACAGAGACACAGCCAGAGAGGCAGTAACAGGTTGCTGTATTTTGTTATCACCCAAGTTTGGGCTGGACGATGTATTAACGCATGTGCTTGCCTTAGTGAATTAATAAAAAGGGAACTTCGTCTCATGTTTTCTAAATCGCATTTCTGTATTTGAAGCTAATGAATTGATTAAAGTATTGAGCAACGTTTTTGTTTGAAAGGGAAACACGTTGGTTGGCTAGGGCCCAACCAACCCAACACATTTACCCTATTTCCTGTTTCTTGTAATTTGTGTTTATATTGTCAAGTATGATTTAATTTCAAGCACATGTATTCCTGTCTGAGTGAAAGCGGATCTGTTGTGTGAAGTAGTTAAATTTCCTTTCCTGCACTTAATTTCAGATTGGTTTTCCCCACCTGGTCCAAGAAGGAGAAATAAACCTGCACTTGGTGTAATTTTTCCTTTTCTGTAGTTCTGTTTGGTTGGTTTTCCTCACCTGGTCCAAGCAGGAGAAATGAACCTACACCAGTGCATGTTGGTGTGATGCAACAAGCCTTTCTAGTCTACTTCCCGCAATCATCTTTCTTTCATTAAACACTTTATGACAAGATAAATGTATATGGATTGTTCTTAATTTTTGCACTCTGTCAAGATCAAAAACATTCATTTTTTTTATGTGTGCAATTTGATTTAACAATATAATAGCACTTGAAGTAACTAAGCACTCATTTTAAGAATTAAATGCTAAGTGCAAGAAGCTCTGATCCGGTGCAATAACTAGTTTCTTGCCACGAGATCTGAGTGCTTTGAACCTGAAAAAGTATAAGCCCTTGCAGGAAGTAAAACACCTTTAGTAAAGACAACATTTATACCTTTTGCATAAATCTTTGTTCCTGCAATAGTGCAAGAAGACTGCGATAGTGTAGGACAGATTAGTGCAAGAAGGAAATCCTTAAAGGAGTAGGTTTAAAGGGCCTATCTGATGAGACTGCGAAGTGTCTTTGCTAAATAAAAACACATACTCAGTAGTTAAACAATAATTAGCTAGAGTGATTGCACCTTTATCTTTAATTCCCTATTGCAAATGCATTCTTCCTTGTTCCAGTCTTAGATTATTTTGATGGTTCAAGTTGCCTTTTTCTCTTCTTAGTTTGATTTTGCAATCTTTCCTTTAAATAAAGTAGGGATTTATATTAGAAAGATTCATACCATCTCTGGCATTGCCTATGCTTCATCCCTAAGTTTACAGATCCCCTGGGTTGAAAAATTAAGTGTTGAGGAGTTTGCTTAAGTGCAATTCCTGCACCCAACATTCTTTTTTAGTCTTTGATTCAAAATCCTCCTATCTTGTGCACATTATTTATAAAAGTTGCAGACATAGTTTAGACAACCCATGCATCTTTGTAATTGGGTTTTGTCCTTTATTTTATTTGGAAATTTATCTGCAAATGCTACTCCGTGTTGTTGAAGATAAATCTGGCCATTTTCAATGATGTTTCTAAGGAATTTAACCTTGGTCTAGAATGTTTTCGTCTTCTTTTTGCTGACAACCAAACCACGGCTTTTGACAACTTGTTTAAATTTATGTACATGCTTGAAATGTTTATCAATTGATCTAGAAAATATCAAAACATCATCAATATATACAATAAGCCAATCAAAGTATGGCTTAAACACTTGATCCATCACCTTTTGAAATTTGGAATGAGCATGCTTCAATCCAAATGGCATGACATTCCACTCATAGTGTCCAAAGGGGACATTGAAGGTTGATTTAAACCAGTATTCTTCCTTGATTAAAAGTTGTAAGAACCCTGACTTCATGTCAAATTTTGAAAATATCCGGGCTCCTGCAATTTTCGATATGAGATTTCCTTTGTGAGGGATAAGATAAGTGTCATCGGCCAGAATATCATTTAATAGCTTGTAATTTATTACTAGTCTAGGCACTCCTCTGATTTTTTCAGAAAGTGTATTCACACAGTATCCATAGCAATTCCATGGATTGCCATATTCTCTTATTAGTCTTCTTTTTACGCGATCTTGAAATTCTCTTTGGCAGAGTTTTCTATATTCTTCCTTTATTGGAATAACTATGCTTTTACAAGGTTTTCCCGTGTATTCAACTTTGTAGGGAAGTTCTACGTAATATTGATTTTTGTGCCAGAAAGAATTAGGTTCCTCTGCACAACATTCTTCCTCTAACTATTTTTTCAATTCTTTTATTTTTCTTATGAATGGAACTTGTTTTAGTCCCTGATCTATCTTCAAGCAGGATTTCAAGTCTTTGAGTTCTTCTAGCCTTTTTACTGATTGTCGTAGCTCTTGTATAGCTTGAACCATCGTAGAAATTCTAGGGGTGCAGACAAATGTTAATGTGATGGGGTGTAGATACCCTTCTTGATTTGGAATGGAGATATAATATCTTGATGTGCCATCATCCAATTTTGCTGAAAAATGGGGTTCAACAGCGGCTACAAATAGATTTCCCAAGATGCACGCTATTGGGATACTTCCTAATGTGAATTTGACATTAATGCAGTGATTTTCTAAACAAATAGTGGCTTCAGGAACTTCATATTGGAAGTTGTACTCTTGTGTTCCTAGCCCTATGACTTCTCTTTTTGCCTTTGTCCAATATTTTGCAAGGATCGATTTTTTGTTCAATACATTTATATTTCCCCTGTGTCTAACAAATTCTTTAAGGTAAAGACTGATGTGAGGCATGATCTTCCAATATTATCTACATTGTTTGTGTCATCGAGGAGAATACACTTTTTCACTTATTTCTCTGAAATGGTTTGTTTTACGAAGGTTTCCAAATTCTACTCGCACCTCAGTTATAAGGTCATGACTTCAGGTGTAGCATATAAGTTTTGCATTTAATTAGATTCATGTTGGTCTTCTTTCCTATTTAGGAATGGGCGAGTTGGTTTAGGAGTGGTTTATTTTAATAATGTATTTATATATTTATTTTAATAATTATTATGTTGTTGTTAAGTGACATATAACAATATAATAATGTATTTATATATTTATTATATTAATTGCAAGTGATCAATATATAAATACATTACTATTAAAGAAGTACTAATTTCATTGTAAAAAACAATTCAAATTATTTTTATGCATTTTTAATGTTAAATGTGAGTTTTAAATAATTTGTACAAAAAAATTGGTTGATGTATTCAACAGCCACCACCAAGACTATATAGCTCAAGGCAAGGGAATATGTCAGCCTCTCTACTCTCCTATCCTTTTTTCTTGTCATATGTCAGCCTCTCTACTCTCCTATCCTTTTTTCTTGTCATATGTCAGCCTCTCTCCCTCGCAACTGTCTACATTCCACTCCCACGTAGGGTTGGAATTTGATGGGAAAAATTCCCATCATAGTGCATTTTGGTTGTTAATTACATTTAAAAATTTTATGTAACCTTCATTCATGATGTGCTTTTAAATTTAAGAAAAGTATTTTTGACGATACATATTTATTTGAAAAAGTCATTAGTATCTGTGATGGAATTAATATCCCACAGACAAGTTCTATCACCACTTGCATACCCTGCTAAAGGACAGCTTCTGACACCTTTTGGAAAATTAGTAGTTTCTCTCCCCTGTTTCCAACACCTTCCAAATTATATACTTTTGCACCCCATAGAAACTTGGGTACAATATTTGCCACTTTTGAGCATATGGTTGAGTCATCTCAGATGATGAAAAATCCTCATGGGCAAAGAGTTTGATCCACCTCCAGTATTATGTCTTCTATTTGGCAACCTCTACTATCACCTCTATAGTATGAAAAAAACTCAGAATGCATGAACCAAATCATATATGTGTGGATAAGTAGAAAATGGATTACACCAATCATGAAAATATCTCACCAAGCCTCTGTCATCAATAATAGGTAAATTATTCCTTGAGCTTGGAGGAATTATATTCATCACCCAAACTGGTTTTGTGCTTAAAGCAGCAACAAATCCACCATAAAAAGAAATCATATCCATTACATTTCAAATATCATATTTACTGACATTCATAAGTGTCCAATATTCATTGACTTCCCTCTACCAAAATGTTGTGTCTACACTAAAATTTTCAGCAGTGATCCCTATTTTCTCATGTCATTTAGGGAAGATTGATAAACACTTCGACAATGGAGGAAGTTGTTGAATGTTCTCTGCTTCTGGACTTAAATTTAGACAATTCCTTAATGGTTTCTTCCATGATTGTTTTGGATCAGGTGCCTGATCACATAAAACTAGGATTTTGTATTTTTCTTTCTCTAGTTGGCATGCCTTATCTCCTGGCTTGAACCAAATTGCTATTTGAACTTGACGAGCAATAAGATTCCCACATGTTGAAGTTGTCAGACATCAACTTCTCCCATTGATGGGGATAATCTTTATCCTTCCTGTAAGCAGGAGGTGCAGAATAAACAAAGTAACCACTAGCTCTCAAAAGGTGATCCACTTCTTTTAGCAGAACACCATCATTTTCATGGCAATCGACACAACAACATGAACAATGGACCATTTCAAATGACATTCTTGGATAATCTAGTTTTTTTGTACCAAGAACTATAATCATGACACTAATTCCTTGTTCAAGAGCAAATTGAATTTGATTTTCATGCCCATCCTTTGGAGCAAATGACATTGTCTACATATCGAGTGGAACTAGATATACTAAAAAATTTGCAAAAACATAGCCAACATCAAGAACTTGCACCACTCCTGCGGCTCGTAAATACCTTGTTCTATTAGTTATCATGTTTCCAAACCTTTGGATGTACTTTGAAGCTCCATGCTTGAAATGTGTACCACCACCAGGGAACCACCATAGTGTATGTTGCTTATGCACCCAATTTTGCGCACCTTTGACTTTATGCTAAATGTGAGTGGTTCATATTGCTTTGCCACACAAAATATTTACTACTTTTCCATTTTATTGGGATATTGTATTCTTTAGTAGAAGGTATTAAACGGAAAAGTCGTTCCTCAAGTGGAGAGGGAAGATTTCTTTAGAAATTCACTCTTCAAGAATAATTCAATTTTTTCAGAGTGTTGATATACTTTAAATCATGACAAGGAGCATACTTAGTATAATTCAATGAGAAAACATTCATTCCTTCTACATGTATCTTTAGCACATCAGATCTAAAATTGAGAACCACCTTGTTACTTAGCCATTGCTTCCTAGTTGAGATCAATTGTACTTGTGTATAGATCACATGCTTGGTGCCAAATAATGTTCCAACAAAAAAAAGTAACTATCATTAATGTGAAAGCCAACTTGACCACCTTCCCCGATTGCACATCTAACATGGAGTAAAGGGAAAATCCCATATTTAGAAGCAAACATTAACAAGATGAAACAGGGCATCTAGCCACGTATAAGCCCATCTTTTCACTGTTTTACACCTTATCACACATGAACACACTACCAATTTTAGTTGAAGGCAACTGAATAAGTGAAATCCATTCAAAACAAGTCAAATGGCCTTTGAACTTGCAGATTTGAATAAAAACCGTTCAAATACTAGAGAGAGGTTTGAGGAGTGAGAATATTGGAATTTATCAAGGAGATTCCATAGTCAAAAGGTACATATTTAATAATGTTTTATGTTACTCTGCCAATGTGACCTAGCATGATACTTTCAGAAACCTTAAAAGCCTATTATTAATGTTTATTAAAGAGCTCAAAAACTTGATGTTGAAGGAATGTATAAAAATTAAGTCTGCATAATTTTGATAAAATGTCAAAAGTTGATTCAATAGATAGTTTTTCATTTGCCCACCAATTTGTCAGATTATAAGCCTATGATATATGTGGAGATCTTTGAAGCAGCATTGCATTGCACGAGGCAATTGTCGAAACCTTAAAAATATTTTATTATTTTGGCTTTTCACTGAAGATCTGGTCTTTAGCAACTCATAATGCAGGTGGTTGTCAAAACTATGGAAGAGAATAAGATTTCTTTTGCATTTTTTTCTTTTTGTTGAAAACTCAATTTTCGAAATTGGTGGTTTCTCTAGTAATAGAGCATCCATTTATTATAAATTTATTCTTTTAATTTTTAAAAGGTTCACATACAATGCATTCAATCTTGTTAGTATCAGTCTGTATCCCATTATCCAATGCCAAAATATACACTGTAAAATATATATTTTATCTTTTAGATTCAGTGTTTTATATTAAATTATGTAAATCATAACATAAATCATATTAATTAATCTATTTTTGAGTTCTTATTGATAACATTCAATAGTTTTATTTTATTATGTTGGTTATCTTATATGTCCCATAAGATCTCCTTAAGATCTCTTTAGTCATATCTCATATATACAAATACTATAACATGTTTAGATCAAGGACATTTGATTTCAGGTTCTGAAGATTTTAATGTGTGTATTCCATGTAATTTCAAATGAATATTTAAGATTTAATAAGTCATCTGTGTTATATAATCATTTTGTTTTTCATGATAAATATGTGAAATTTTTTAACATAACTATGTTATTGAAGGTTAATTTTTTAATAATATTTTATAGGTGAAAGGTTAATTTATTATTAAAGCATTACTCATGAAGGGAAAAATTTTAAACATAATGTTTCTTGACGAGAAGCATAAAAATCCAAAAAAAAATAAAAAAATAAAAATAAAAAAAATCATATGACGGGTAAAGAGAAATCCAAATTCCAAAGTTGAAATTAATGGAGAAGGTTTGTTTCACAGTTGTGTGTGTGTGTTAGTTTAGATTTAGTTCCTATTTTCTAGGAGATAGTTTTTATCTCCCTAAATTGAATTTAAAATTATTTATTTCTGACTTTATGATCAATGGATGAGAGTGGTACTGCTTGGGTTGTCTCCAAGTTTAGCTCGTCTCACTTGTGAGCTAGAAGTTTCATTATAATTTGCCTTTCCATTTTTTATCATGGTATCAGACTGCAGACGAAGTTGTCGTTGGAGGCAACAGAGGATCGCAAGAGGAATTGCTCAAGGACAAGCTCGAATTGAATATTGCATGTGAGAGGTACATTGGTACATTTTATTTTATTTTTTTTGTGACAAAGCGCTGATTTTTCTGAATAAACTTGATCAATGCACCCCCAAAAAAGAGAGGTTGTGCTAATCATCACTGGAAGTACATAGGGAAAGTGTGTTGATCAACGTTGATGGTCAGTGCTACTCCTGCACTGATAGCAAAAACTTATAGGAATTTTCTTCAGCATGACCTACAACAAGGTGAACTGGCGCTAGTGTTTTTTGCATGTTAGAGGCAACTCGAGACCATATGTACATGTGTTTGTGGTCTTGTCCAACATTTTTCTTTATATTGAAGGTCATTTGTCTAGTGCTGGATCCATAGCACCCGAATCTGGAGTTGTTGGAGGATCTGGAGTTAGATCCATAGATCGATTGTTGGAGGATCTGGAATTAGATCCGTAGATCGATTGTTTGAAGATCTAGAGGTGGATCTATAGATCGACTGTTGGAGGATCTGGTGTTAGGTCCATAGATTAATTGTTGGAGGATATGGTGTTGGATCTATAGATTAGTTGTTGGATTACTGGATATGTAGATTGGATCAATGGATCTGTTATTGGAGTCATGGATCTATTGATCAGACAAGCTATTGGTGGTGCTCGTGAATTAAAAGCAAGGTATTGTTGAAATTTTTTTTCTCAATAAATAATCACATTGCAGAGACATACCTTAATGAGAGAGATAATCTCGATGGGTCAAATTATGCTAACTGGAAGTTCAAGTTGCAGACATTTCTTGAGGGTTCTAGTGTGTCGACAATTTCAAATGGAGATGAAGCAAAGCTGATTGGATCCAGTGGTGCCACAAACGCATCAGTTCAAGATTGGGAAAAGAGGTAAAATAAAGTGAAGGTGTTGTTGAAGATGGCAATAAAAGATAACATACTCCCTCATATTCGATATTGCAAAACGACCAATGAGATTTGTATGACACTTAAGGATTTGTATGAAATTAAAAATACAAATCGTGTGTTGTTTCTAAAGAGTACGATTCTCTACATTAAAATGGAAGAGAATGAAACCGTTGCTACATTCATCTCATGGATTAAAAAACTGAGAGACAAGTTAGGGGACATAGCGGAGAAAGTATCCAACAATGATCTCGTCACAATTACCTTAAATGGCATGACAGAGGATTATCAAATGTTCATTACAGGGCTTGCAGCAAGGGAGAAAGCTCCCACCTTTGAAGAGTTGACAGGGATTTTGATGTAGGAAGAAGAGAGACGTAAGAATCTGAAGCCTTAGAATGCATATCTGGCATTGGTGGCAAAGAAAAAGTTCTTTAAAGGGAAATTATGAGGAGGACATAAAAGCATTGGTCCATCTCAGAAAAATCCATTTCAAGGTATTTCATCCTCTAAAAATTATTTAGTAATTAAGTTTTTTTACTGTGGAAAAATTGGTCATATTTCTAGAGACTGTGATAAAAGGAAGAATGATGAAAACAGAGATATACACAACAGGCATACATGACATTTTGTTGGTGAAGATTTGAATCATGATCTTAAATTATTTGTGTCTGATGTTTCTCTTTGTGCTAAGTCTGATGAGGTTGGAACTTGGTTTGTGGATTCTGGAGCATCCACTCATATGACATGTAATAAACACTGGTATGAAAATTTTAAGGAGACCAGAAATAGTGCTAACATCTACCTTGGAGGTGACAAAGCATATCAAATTGAAGGGTATGGAGATATCCCTATGATATTGCCTAGTGATAATATCATACGCATCCAAAATGTCATGTATGTGCCTGGTATTAAAATAATTTGATCTTTGTCTCCATGATTACATATCATAATTTAATGGCAGAATTTTTCAAAACTTACTATGTTGTAAAGGATTTGTTGGATCATCAAAAGTTGATTACATTAGGAGTAAGAGATGGAGGCCTATATAAGTTTAATGTTACAAGCATGCCACATCAATCCTTAACTTCAACGATTATGACAATAGAGAATCTTTGGCATCAAAGGTTTGGAAAAATGCATAGGGATTAATTTCCCTATAGCCCAAATAGGAGAAAGAAAGATATGCTTGAACTTGTGCATACTGATATTTGTGGACCTATGTAGATAAGGCCCTTAGGTGGAGCTTAATATTTCTTGTTATTTATTGATGACTACACAAGGTATACCTGGGTATATTTTCTTAGAAGGAAAAGTGATGCTTTCAAGTACTTTAAAGAATTTAGAAATATGGTTGAAAAGGAGACAGGAAATATCATTAAAATCCTCTACTCAAATCAAGGGGGTGAATACAAGCTTGGAAACTTCATCAAATATTGCAGATATCATGGAATAGCACAATAATTTATAGTACCCCACACTCCACAATAGAATGGGGTTGCAGAAATAAATAACAAAACTCTAGTGGAGTGTGCACGTAGCATGATTAAAGGTAAGAACCTATCCAATGGTTTTTGGGAAGAAGAAATTAGTACTACAATTTACTTAAAGAACAGAAGTCCAAATAGGTGTCTTGGTTTCAAGACTACATTTGAGGCTTTATATGGTTTAAAACTTGCAGTCCATCAATCGAGAGTATTTGGTTCTAGATATTTTTCACACATAAGGAAAATAGGAAGAAATTGCATGCTAAAGATATAAAATGCATATTTGTAGGGTATTGTTCTAATTTCAAAGCATATAAGATGTTTAATCCATCTACTCACAAGGTATTTATAAGTAGAGATGTTATCTTCCATGAATAGGTTGATGAAGGGAATAAGGACAAAAGTTATGAGGAGTGGCACATGCCTTTAGTGATTGATGACAACAATGATGAAGCCAAAGACAATCATTTACAACAACAACAACAATAGAAAGAGGAATCTAGTGATGTGGATACATTCAGCAGTTGAAGTCCATTCAGAGGTGAGAAAAAATCACACACAACAAAATTGAGGCAAGTTCGCTACCAAGGAGATCATGACGGAAAACTCACTTTCCTGCAAGGTACAAAGATTATGCTCTTATGACTAGTGTTTTAATTTTCTTGAGCCCGTGAATTATAATGAAGCAAATTAGTATGATGAATGGAGGTCGGCTATGAAAGAAGAGTATGAGTCCATAATTAAAAATAAAACCTGGGAATTAGTTGAACTGCCAAAAGGAAAAGATCCCATAGGTTGTAAATGGCTATATAATCCTAAGTTTAAACCAGATGGAAGTGTAGACAAATATAAAGCTAGATTGGTGGGCAAAGAGTACTCCCAGAAAGGAGGAATTGATTATGAGGAAACTTTTGCTCCTGTAGCTAAGTTAAATACTATTAGGATGTTAATAGCTCTAGCTACAAAGTACCATTGGAGTTTACACCAGCTAGATGTAAAATCTTCTTTTCTAAATGGAGATTTGAAGGAAGAAGTATATTTAACACAACCTGAAGGGTTCATTAAAAAGGGGCATGAACACTTGGTCTGTAAATTAAAGAAGGCATTGTATGGGTTGAAACAAGATCCCGGATCTTGGTATGAGAAAATAGACTCTTTCTTCTTATAACATGGTTATAAGAGAAGTAAAATGTTCCAAATCTGTATACCATATTTGATTCAAAGGGGTAGATTGTGTTGATTTCCTTATATGTTGATGATTTAATTGTTACTGGAAATTCTGATGAATTGGTTGAAGAAATCAAAGTGCAAATGTCACAGATATTTGAAATGAAGGACCTTGGAGAACTACATTATTGTTTGGGTCTTGAAGTCTGGCGGGATACTTGCCGGCCTTTTGTTACTCAAGGAAAGTATGTCAGGGAAGAAATTCATAATGGATAAGTGTAAATTTGTTTCAATGCCTATACAACAAAATGTTAAATTTCAAAGTGATGATGGTTCTAAAGAGGTGGATGCTACACTGTACAAATAACTGGTTGGAGGTTTGATTTATGTGACTACAACCAAGCCTGACTTAGCATATTCAGTCAATGTGATGAGTCAGTTTATGACAAAACCTCTTGAAAATCATTGGATGGAAGCAAAAGGTGTCCTAAGGTATCTTCAAGGAACCATAAATTTTGGCATAAAATATATTGATTGTTTTGATGTTAAACTGATAGGTTATTCAGATTAATATTGGGCTGGAAATCTGGATGATAGAAGATCCATAACTAGGTATGCTTTCAATATTTGGTCCGGGATCATTTCTTGGAGCAGTTAAAAACATAATATTGTATCATTATCATCAGCAGAAGCAGAGTATCAAGCTGCATGTGCATCCACTTGTGAAGAAATTTGGTTGAGAAGACTTCTTCATGATGCATGAGAAGAAAAAAAGGATGCTATGGTGATTAAACGCAACAACCAAAGTTCAATCAAGATGTAAAATAATCATGTTTTTCATAAAAACACAAGACATATAGATACTCAATTTCATTTTGTAAGAGAAAAGGTTCAATCCAAAGAGATTTTTCTTGAATATTGTAACACCTATGAAAATGCAGTTGATATATTCACAAAGCCTCTTGGGAAGATCAAATTTGAATTGTTTAGGGAGATGTTAGGTGTGAAATTGAATCCTTTCTCCATTAAGAGGGAGAGTTGAAATTAATGGAGAATGTTTGTTTCATGGTTGTGTGTGTGTCTTAGTTTAGACATAGTTCCTATTTTCTAGGAGATATTTTTTATCTCCCTAAATTGAATGTAATCTTATTTATTTATGATTTTATGATCAATGGACGAAAGCAGTGTTGCTTGGGCAGTCTCCATGTGTAGCTCGTCTCACGTGTGAGCTACAAATTTCATTTGCAAGTTTCATTCTAATTTGTCTTTCCATTTTTTATCACCCTGCTCCCATGCCTTGCTCACCTCAAAATTACATACACGTTATGTATCATATGTATCACCCACAACTAATGATCAATCACTTGTTGTTGCTGCTACTACTGATGTGCTAGTGGGAGGATGTATTTTATTTAGTTTAAAAATTAGGAGGATGTATTTTATTAGTTTAAAATTACAAAAATAATATCCACGGGCATAGGCAAAATAGTAATAGAGTAATGCGGACACGAATGTGAGAAAAACTACATGTGCCCTGGCCATGGCTGTCGTCCAAACTTTCAAGCGCAAAACCCAAATTATGAGGATGCCCATAATGTGCCCATAGTGAACATCAAAGCACTTACTTTATAATAGTACATATGTTGATTTGAAAACAATTTTGGAAGAAACCACATTGGTAGATTTAGGCCGACGCGTTTCAAACCAACCAAGTGTTTTAGTTACCAGTTACTTCAGGGAGCCATTGACTATTCAACGCATATTTGGATCAACATGTTTTCTCTGAAATTTTAGTGTTTGGAATCGATTTGCAAAAATACCAGATGTATTCTCCATTTAGAAAATAATCAAATTTTCAAATAATATATTTTCAAATAATATAGCCAAAGCCGATTAATTAGCGTGTGACAAAACTGAACTAAATCTATGGGACCCTCCAGACTTCTTTTGGGATAAGAATAATTGTGTCCTGTGCACACATCGTTGAAATCTCTCCATGATGTGTAATAAAATGAGGTGACATCATAATTTTATCGCGAAAAAGGATTATTCCATAATTTATTTCAAAGTTGACTAGGTGCTTTAAGATTATTCAATTATTTGTTACAAAGTTAAATGGGTGCTTAAGTTGGCTTTGCTTAGGAATTTTTTTTTAATATGTAAAATAATTTCATTATCAACCAGAACTATCGTTTTGCGTTATAAATAAAGTTTTGTTAAAATCAAAATTAAAGAGAATATTTTTTATTTTATTATTTTATTGAGTTAATTTTAATTGAGAATATAATTATATTTAAGTATTTAATGTATAAAAATAACCAAAGGTATTTTAAAATTAAGTGGTATAAAAAGTTGATATTTTTATTACAATTAGTTTTGCGTTATAAATAAAGTTTTGTTAAAATCAAAATTAAAGAGAATATTTTTTATTTTATTATTTTATTAAGTGAGTTAATTTTAATTGAGAATATAATTATATTTAAGTATTTAATGTATAAAAATAACCAAAGGTATTTTAAAATTTAAGTGGTATAAAAAGTTAATATTTTTATTAAATAATTGTAAGAGGGAAAAAATGTCATTTTACAAATTAATAATAATATTTAAATTATTATATATTTAAATTTAAGGAAAATTATAATAAGATAAAGAATTAAAGAATAAGAGAAAATTATTATACTATAAAAAGGTGATTATCTATTATATAAAATCAAAATATTTCTGCTTCTTATTAGTGTAAGAAAAAAAATCAACATTATTAAAATAAGAATAAATTCTCATGATTTTTATAGAGAAATAAGGCATTGGATAATTCTTAAAACATTGCAGGTTGAAAGAATTGGTCATCTTTATGACACTAAACAGGTTGAAGATAAAAAAATCACTATCTCTTACAAGTTTTGCGCACCTACATTAAATCATAATTTCAAAATATTTGTTGTACCATACCAATTTTTTTAATATTTTAAATCATCTAAATTATGGTGATTTAGGAATGTTTTTCTTAAAACTTTTTGAACATAGAAATGAAAATTTAAGCAAACCATGTAATTAGTTACCTTTCTTAAAGTTCAATATACCAAATTTAGTTTTAGTAAACATTTATCATCATCATTACCATTTATAATATAAATTAAAATTACACACACAACTAATAAGATATATAAATTAAAACTAAATAACAACTAATAAGATATATAAATTAAATCTAAATAATATACATTTGATTATCAAAGTTTTACCACATTATGATGCCACAAATGCTACAATGTTCCAAAAAATGGAAGCGATATATTTTGGTAGATAGCTATGTCTATTTTAGAATAGAAATTTCACAATTTTAATTTAACTAGCACAACCATATAAATTAAATAATGCAACCATAAAAATTAAATGGCTGATAAATGTTGATATGCATCAATCCATAGTAAACATCAAAGCACTTACTTGATAATAGTACATATGTTGATTTGAAAACAATTTTGGAAGAAACCACATTGGTAGATTTAGGCCGACGCGTATCACACCAACCAGTGTGGTTCATCATCAGGACCAGATGAAAAATCAAATCATAGCAGTAAGTTAAATAGGGAGTCAAGACCTTCTAACGGCTATGGGGAAAAACACCTTGAAACAACTATTTTTTTATTGATTGGTAAAAAAAGACGAAATATTAATTAATTAATTAATTATATTATTATATTAATTAACCGAATAAATAAAATAAATTAAATAATAAATACATTATATAATGATATTTAACTAACATGACCCTAGATTAACCTAATGGAAGAAATAATAAAACATTTGAGCGAAAGGAATAAAATATATATAAATTAGAAGGAATTACTATTATTAATAAGTTATAAAAAGAAAAAAGAGTTAAATTGGTTATACAATAAATTAAATGCAATAAGAATAATCAAATCTTATTTTAATTTTAATTGTTTATTAATATATTATTTTTTAGTTAACAGTTATTCACAAAAGGAGAAAGAAATTATAATAATAAATAACTAATATGACCCTTAAAATAAAAATAACCTAATCCAAACTAATGGAAGAAATAATCAAATAAAACATCAATTAAGTCAAAGGAAAATAAATAAGAAGGAAATAATACTATTAATTAATTGTACAAAATAGAAAAAATAATTAAATTGGTTACAAATTAAATTTAAATGTATAATCAAATTTAATTTTCATTTGAATTGTTTATAATTATATTATTTTTTAGTTAATAGTTATTCAAAAACAAAAACAAAAACAAAAAAAGGGAGGGATGAATGAACAAACCTCATGGGGCAAATTAAGGATAAAATAAAAACAGAAAGGAGGAGAAGGAAGCTAAGAGGAAAGGGTCAGAATCCAGTAGCTACTGATTTTCCAGCCGTCATCCCTATTAACATTACTAGGCCTCCTTTCAATTTCTATGGCTTCCCTAAATTTACCATGATGAAAGTGATAAATCTTCGCAATGACCTTTGCCTCCTCAATGCAAACCTAATGCTTTTTCTTCTCAACATGTTCTGTTAAGGTCGAAGAGTGGGTCCTTCTATGCTTGATATCAGCAACGTGTTCCTTAATCCTTTGATTAATGGATTGACATGTTTCACTAATGTACAATGTTCCACAAGAGCATGGGATGACATAAACGCCTTTCATATCCTTGGGGTCCACAGGGTATTTAGTTGATTTTAAGGAACTTCTTAGGGTGTTTAGGGGTCGAAAGGTAGAGGGAATGTTATGATTCCTGAGGATTCTTGCAATTCTGTCAGTGGTCCCATGGATGAAGGGGAGATGTCAGTGGTCCTCATCGTTTGTCAATGAGTTAAGGGATGTGAATTTTGATCTTGGAGACATTCTAGTAAGCTTCAACATTGTTTCCTTGTACACTAATATCCCCATCAAAGAAGCCTTGGATGTCATCTTTCGCCTTACTGAACCGACACCGCTAGATTAGTCGAGATTTGTCTTACTTCCACATTCCTATGTTTCGAAGTTGAGTTCTATGAACAAACTTGTGGTGTGGCCATGGGCTCACCCCTGTCCCCCATTGTTGCTAACCTTTTTTATGGAAGATTTTTAATCCAAAGCTTTAGTCTCAAGATTTTTAAACCTAAGATTTGGAAAAGATTTGTAGATGATACCTGCTCTATTTAGAATCATGGTCCTAATAAGTTAGATATCTTCTTTCAACATCTTAATATTCAATCTAACTCCATTAAGTTTACCATGGAGGAAGAAGTTAATGGTTGCCTCCCTTTACTAGATGTCCTCATTTCTAAGAAAGAGAATGGCTCATTTTCCCATCAATTAATTCGAAATAAAACCCATACTGAGCAATATCTTCATGCCAGGTCCCATCATTTCCCTACTCAAAAGTTGGGGGTTCTCTACACTCTGGCTACTTGTTCTATGAGGGTTTCTAATGTCAACCATTTTTCTAAAGAGAAATCCCATCTCTTGAAGGTTTTTGCCAATAATGGTTACAGTAAGAAATAAGGCCTTAAAGCCTTCCTCAAAGCTTGAAAAATTCCTAAGGCTAAGAAAGACCCTAATGATCGTAGTTATGGAGTTCATCTCCCCTTCATCCATGGGACCACTGATAGGATTGCAAGAATCCTAAGGAAGCACAATGTTCCCTCTACCTTTTGACCCCTAAACACCCTAAGAAGTTCCTTAAAATCAGCTAAAGACCCTGTGGACCCCAAGGATATGAAAGGCATTTATGTCATCCCATGCTCCTATGGAACATCGTACATTGGTTAAACAGAGTGATCCATTAATCAAAGGATTAAGGAACACAGTGTCGATATCAAGCATAGAAGGACTTGCTCTTCAGCCTTAGCAAAACATGCTGAGAAGACCAAGCATCAAGTTTTCATTGAGGAGGTGAAGGTCATTGCGAAGATTTGTCACTTTCATCACCGCAAATTTAGGGAATCCATATAAATTGAAAGGAGGCCTAGTAATCTTAATAGGGATGACGGTTGGAAAATCAGTGGCTGCTGGATTCCGGCCCTTTCCTCTTAACTTCCTTCTTTTCTCCTTCTCCTCCTTTCGGCTTTTATTTTATTCTTAATTTACCACATGAGGTTTGTTCATTCATCCCTCCCTTTTTTTGTTTTTGAATAACTATTAACTAAAAATAATGTAATTATAAACAATTAAAATTGAATTGAATTTGATTATACATTTAAATTTAATGTATAACCAATTTAATTATTTTTTCCATTTTGAACAACTAATTAATAGTATTATTTCCTTCTCATTTATTTTCCTTTAACTTAATTGATGTTTTATTTGATTATTTCTTCCATTAGTTTGGATTAGGTTATTTTTATTTTAAGGATCATGTTAGTTATTTATTATTATAATTTATTTCTCTTTTCTGAATAACTATTAACTAAAAAATAATATATTAATAAACAATTAAAATTAAAATAAGATTTGATTATTCTTATTACATTTAATTTATTGTATAACCAATTTAACTACTTTTTATAACTTATTAATAATAATAATTCCTTCTAATTTATATATTTTTTTCATTTGACTCCATTGTTATTTTATTATTTCTTCCATTAAGTTAAACTAGGGTCAGTTAAATATTGTTATATAATGTATTTATTATTTAATTTAGTTTATTTATTCAGTTATAATAATAATAATAAATTAATTGATATTTCGTCTTTTTTTCCCATCCAATTAAAAATAGTCATTTCTAGCCGTTTTCCCGATAGTCGTTAGAAGGTCTTGATTCCCTATTTAACTTACTGCTATGATCTGATTTTTCATCTGGTCCTGATGATGAACCACACTGGTTGGTTCAAAATGCGTCGGCCTAAATCTACCAATATGATTTCTTCCAAAATTGTTTTCAAATCAAAATATGGATCACATAAGCGTGAATTTGAGTACATATGTTGTTATTAAAATTATATATATATATATATATATATATATATATATATCATAAAAATAACTAAATTATAACTTTATTTTAAATTGCCATAATTATTATTAATTATAAAAAGTATTAATATTGAGATTAACCCCACTTTACTATAGAGATTCTTAATCTATAAATATACTTTGTTACAATATCATGGGCCAATAACATAGTTTATCAATACTATACGTCCATAAAATCATAACTCATTTCATATAATAGTTTTTCTTATATCATTTTTTAATTTATGCTTAATTATTTTTTTTCAAAAAAATCCAATAACATTTAGTATCATGTCACAAAATACTTAAAATTCACAGTACATAATTGACATTGGCAAACATTTACGAATATAAAAATATAATGAAAATGATAAGATAAATTAAATAAAAACTATTATGGGAATAAGAAAATTTACAAAGAAATGTATTTAAAATTAATTTTTTTTCATTTTATTATATTTCAAATATAAAAATAATTAATAATAAAATTAATATTTAGTTTTGTAAATATGATTTAACTTATAAAATTAAATATTATTTCTAAATTCAATTATGTTTAGTATAATTTTATATTATTTTAAATGAAATTGTTTTTTAAATGTTTCACATTATTTTAATTGGCTAAACAATTTTCTTTCTTAAATATAAAAAATATATAATTTAGCAAAAATTAAAATCTACACTTTACGATATCATTATAGGATAATGTTTATCACTTTACAATGAACATATCAATTTAACAATGACCTATCTAATCTAAAACATAACGCACTATTCAGACGGCCATATGAACTACCATTAACCTTGCTCGTCCACCTATATATCAAACAATAATCTCCCAAACATAATTGAAACTTCCACCTTATTGGAAATTAATCATTTATCCCTTTCCGGTAATCATGTAAAGTATCCAAAATAATATGGGCAACGTTTCAGCACCACTTTAACCAAAGTGATATTTCGTCTTTAGGATTTAAATGAAGAGTCAAATAAATATTCTACTTTAAGTTTAATCTCTGGACTGTAATGGTCAAAATATTGAACAATATTGAGTTATTAATCTTTTATAGTTAAAAAGTAAAACATTTGATTTTAAATTTAGTCTTCTTGTAATGGTTAAAATGGAGAATAGTGTTGATATGTCATGAATATAAAATATCACACTTTACTCGATATGTTAATAGTCATAAATTATTTATTATATTAAAATGGATTGTAAATTCTATATGATAATTATCATTTTTAATGTTTAGGTTAAGTAAATAAATAGTAAGAACCACACTAAATTATTAGCAATAAATTTGATATTTAGTACAAAAACTTTAAAGTAGTGGAGAATTTTAGTGTGAGTCAGAAACCTTTTTATGAAGAGATTTTGACTTAGATTTAAATTATTTAATATTTTTTATTTTTTAATGTAATATTATATATATTGTTTATTATAATTTGTTGTTATGTATATGTTTTATATGAAAGTGTTGTACTTGTTGTAACAATTTCTCTAAAAATTTAGAAATTCTTAAAATTTTCAGAGCCCTTTATCGTGCAGAACTTCTTGTGCCGTTGAGATCTATTCAAATAGTTCACTAGTCCCGAAGAACCTCGGAAAAGTCCAAGTTTTCTATCTAAGTATAGCTAAGTCGCTAGTTCCTAACAAAATTCAGTCAGTCGCAGATTCAGAGTGCGACTAAGTGTAAACCTTATGACAGTTGCAACTGTTGCAACCCGTGCGACCCACTAGTCGCATAGGTCGCAAGGTTGCATCTGTCTCACTTGACCATCAATGCAACCATGCGACCCTTGCGACCTCGCGACTCCCTGGTCGTAAGGTCACAAAGTTGCATAGACCTCACTCATTCGTGAATGTGACCATGTGACCCTTGCTACCTCGCAACTACCTGGTCGCAAGGTCGCATGTTAGACCCATGCGACCTCGCACGTGTGACCAAAGCTATAAAAGGGGAGGTCACCCAGTGTCATTGTAACGGATCCTTTGGTCGCATGGAAGATGAGGAAGGTCTGCGACTTGGGCGTGTGTGTGGTTTGCTTCAGGTAAGCGACCTTTTGCCTTCCTAGCAATCATGATTTTCTTCCAAGTGTCATTTTCTGCATCCTCGACCTTCTGCATCCCATTCCTAAGAGGTTTTATTCCATTTACTTGGTTTTTCACCTCAATTCCAAAAAAAGAAGTTTCCCTGGCCCCTTCCACTCCTCCTTGACCCAAACCTTGGTCATTCTTCAACCCTAGCCTTCCAAATTTTTGTTAAAGAGCCTTAACCACCTTGCCTCGAAGAATCCCACACCTCCCAAAGTCTCAAATTGTTTTCCTTGGTCCCCTCAAATGCTAGGTCACACGGCATGAGACCGCGATACCTCTTTTTCCGCAACCTCGTGACCTTGCGACCTCCATCAACCCGCAACCCTCCGACCTGCGACCTTGCGACCTCCATCAACCCGTAACCTTGTGACTTGCAACCTTACGACCTCCATCAACCTGCGACCTTGTGACCTGCGACTTTGCGACCCCTATCAACCTGCGAACTATAAAACAAATTGCTCAGTTGCGCTTCTCTCTTTGCAACCTTGCGACTTGCCTCCCCTGCGACTAGCCTATCACTTGCTAAAACCACTTTTATTTTGCAGTTTTGCTTGATTTTTCATGTTGTCTCTCTCATTGTGGTATTGTATTCTCGACATGCTAGGTGACGTGGACCTCGAGTGCATATCCATCTCCTCCTTTGAAGACTAAATGGCTCCCCCAACCACTAAGGCTGATCACAGAGGCTCGAGAAGCGAGTCATGGGAGACCTACCAAGACAAGGAACCACCCATATTTGAGGACACAACTTGGAACATCAGTAAAACCATGAAGCTCTCTTGGTACAACATCTACGAAGAATTTTCGAAGCCAAACATTCAAGAAACCCAGGAGGATTTCCTAGTATACATAAATGTCAAGAAGTCAAAGTTACACAAGGTAGCAACACACCCCCTCGTCTTCCCATGCAAAAAAACAATTGAATGGATCTTGCAAAATACCGATACGGATTCATGGATGATCAGGGACCATGTCGGAGCACCCATAGCCGCAATCTCCTCTGCAGACATCACCGCCTACTACAAACTCCCGGAGAGACAGGAGGTTTTCAATACCAGGTGGCTCTCTGAGTTTGTGACCCCAGTGAAAGACATCCTAAGGGAGTGGTGGTAAGACCCATCAAAGTTCTGGGTCAGAATGGATCAGGCATACAAGACAGAGGGGTTGTGCAAGGTATATCAGTTAATTGCGGCGATGATGTGCTACTTATATGGTAAGGCAGACTGTGACGTTTTTTACGGCACTTGGGTCCCCCTCATGTACTTCATTGCCACCCAAAGATCTATTTTTAATTGGGCAAGCATTCTTGCATCCTCATTGAAAACAAACATAGTTGCGGCCAAGCTCCCATAGCCGAAACAACCTCTAGAAATCTATATGGCTTCAAACCTCCTAGATGTTTTTTGCTCGAGATGCTATTTTGAGCACTGGAGCTGCAACTAGGATTCATTAGCAGCCAATCCTGGGAACTGCCATTACAAGGTTTTCTGGGACACAACTTACAAAGGTATGATAGATGTAATTTTTGAATCTTTCATCGTCCCGTTGTACTAGCTACTATTTGGGGAAGAACCACCATGCATGTCAAAGAGGGCTATGAATATTGGTTAAGGTAGCACACTATTTTCCCATTCAAGAAGGAACATTCGTAAGAGTGTTCGATACCCATAAGGCCCCCCATGCCCTACCCAAGTTCGTCACAGACAAGGTGCTCTTGTGAGAGGTCTGCTACCAAATGACACAGTGTTTTTCAAGGGTATTGAACAAAGGCAAAAAGAAATCATGGCCTGCCTTCCCTCTCACCATTGGAGCATATGTGGTGGAAAATTTTAAACAAGTAGAGGCAGAGGCTGAGGCATTGAAGGGGAGCCATTTTGTGAACCTCAACTACTAGACATATGATCCCGAGAAATTCGTGGCCGCCCACTGCAAAAAGGAAAAGTTTAGCTGGTCATATTCTCATACCAAACAAGATCACGAGGATGGGATAAAAAATTGGTATAACATTACATGGGAATTTAGCCCAAGCGAGTAGTAGGCCAGAGATGAGGAGCTCCTCAACGATTCCCAGGAAGATGTGAGCCTTAAAGAAAGAGCTTCCACCATAAAGAAAAAATAGCACAAGGCACCAAGAGGCATCGAGAATCTGTGAAGCGAAAAGGGAAAGAGGTCAAAGACATCTTGAGTGACTAGGAAGAGGAGGGCATTAATGAAACACTGGAACAAAGGAACACCACCTTGGCAAGGAAAAAGAAAGAGCTTAAGAGGAAAAGAGAGCTAGAAATCAAAAAATCTCAAGATTACAGTAACCAAGGCCAACTCGGTAAAAGGAGGTGACAGGAAGAGCGAGAAAAGGAGAAACAACTGCAAGAAAAGCAATAGGAAGAAAGAAGGGCACAAGAAGAAGTAGAGAAGAAAAAATAGGAGGAAGAAAAAAGGGCACGGGAAGAAGCAGAGAAGAAAAAATAGGAGGAAGAAAGAAGGGCACAGGAAGAAGCAGAGAAGAGAAAACAGGAGGAAGCTAGAAGGGCACAGGAAGAAGCAAAGAAGAGAAAACAGGAGGAGGAGAAAAGGATATTAGAGCAAGAGATGAAAAATATGGAAGATGAGCTAGAGAGGCAACAAGCATGCAAAGATCAAGAGAAGAGGTGACAAGAGGAAGAACTAAGGAGGAACAATAAAAAGGAAATCGGGGAAAGCGAACAAGCAGAAACTAGCAAAACAATCACGCTGGGTTCAGAGCAAAGTGAACTTCCCCCATTATATGTGCCTCCTTCTACTCCCCTCACAAGTGGACACCTCCCCTTGCAAGAACTAGGTTTCTTGGAGGGACAGGAAGAGGAGGTCCTAGATCTCACAAGGCTCACTTTCGACGAAGTTAGCCTCAAGATTGTGCAAGAAAGGAAAAAATATTGCACCAGGAATCTAACTGAACCTTTATTAGTAACAATGGCTAAGGAAATTATGCCCAACATCACACCAAACCCGCAAATGATCACCTCAGCCAGGACATATTTCGTTGCCACCATAGAACACAATGTGGCCTAGATGACCAAGCAGACTGCAAACCTTCAGAACAGGCTTTACGTATCCAAACTAAGGGCCACCATAGCGGAGCAGGAGAGACGGAAGGTAGAGGAAGAGAATGCAGCACTTCACTTAGTTCACCCAAGCACAACCAAATTTCAAGCAGTAATCGAAGTAGAAGCCGAGACCCTTAGGTAGGCCATGGAAATATTCTACAAAGAGATTTCCAAACTCCATCACACAGTGGCCCCAATCGTGACAATCCAAGCCCACACAAAAGAAAGAGTCGTGATGCTAAAGGAGGCTATGACTGCTCTAGATAAGATACATGAATGGTCCTTCAAATGCCTAGGAGCACCAATGGTGGTCCATCAGAAGGATTAGACCACCATGCATAATGCCAACGTTCAACTCCACATCAAGATTCAATCTAAAGACAAATTGACCAAAGATGTGGACAAGGTATTAGCATCCTACAGGCATCTTTTCAGCGGCTTAGAATCTATTATCCAACTTCATGGGGTCCCCTCTATAGGAGAAGTCAGATAGGTAAGGAGGCAGGATGAGATCTCCAAGGAAGTACAGGCATTCGTAGAGACATATAAACAAGTAGCCCGTACAAAGGACATGCCAATCACCAAAGAAAATATCACGCGTTATGTGGTAGAACCAGTGAGGATTTACACCAAACTGGTAACCTTGAACAACCAGGTGCATGCCAAACAGACCACCCTCATCCTGGACGCACTCGAGTGCTTGCACCAACATCATGAAGATCTATTGCGGATCACTCCCATCGCAGTAGAATATAGCCTATGGCACACCTATTTGATAGAACAACTCAATCTTGACATCCCAAAACTTGCCATTGTTAAACTAATAAGTTAGGTTAATAGCTTATCTTTTGTGATGTATCTACTTCGGTAGCATAGAACATTTTTTAATACGAAAGGTCATGTGGAATACCAAAAGTCATCAGGTAGATGAAGAGTCATGAGGAAGTTCAAGAGTCAAGGGTAGGCCAAGAGTCACCCTCACTCTATAAATACACCCTCATGCCTCATTTGTAAGGACCTTTTGCTGAGGATTTTTTTGGAGATATATATATTGCTTGTTCTTCTAATTAATGCAAGGAGTGATTGTACATTTCCACTATTGGATTCTTCAGATCTTTTATGTCGTAATGCCATGAGTATTTTCTTCACTTGATGGATCGGATGTTCCTAAAAGCTCTTTGATGTGTGGTCTCCTCACATGCTGTCTCATACTACAAACTTTGTGTTTCTTCATATGGATGGTATTTGATTCGCTAACTCTATGCTCGTGCTGGTGAACTATTTCGTTGGTATTGGTATAATCTATTTTGACTGCATGTTTATTTATGCTCATATATGTTTGATCATTGTGAATTAATTTACAATCGTTAAGCACTTTATCTTGTCAAACATGAGTCTTATTTGAAGCCTGCTAACAATTACTTTACATAAGGTTTATGTTGTTTATAGTCTAGCTATTCATGGTTTGTACATCATAAGATATTTGTCAATTATTTCCTTGTGTTTATTGAAGTCCATGCTTTCAATTGAGTTCATATCCCACCTCCGTCCGAAGCAAGCTCAAAACAACTGAACGACAGTCGGGCCTACATACTGGAAGGGATCCCTAACGCAAACGGTGCAGGCTCTAGTTGGGAACCTACACCGGGGAGATCCCCTTTGCTGTTGGCAGAAAATTCCATCCTGTCAACAGATTTGTCGCTAGAAGGAGGGCCATGGAAAGTACTAATCCACGCCCTCACACTGAAACTTCTCATCAAGCTAGTAACCAACCTCGTCCTCCCATGCCCCATGAAATACCATAAAATCCCCCTTATGGGCCAACCTTCACGAGGCCGCATCAAGAAGAATCCCAACTTCCCCCTCTTGAAGATGCTCCCAGAGGAGAGGAACTTCCCATGTTCGAAGTCACCAGTGAACAACTCAAGGATGTGCGCCCTATTACTCGACAGTTTTCCAGGGATCTGAAATGCATTCCTGCCACTAACTCCCTATCCAATCCACACACCTCCACGCTTCATCTCACACGTCAAGGTGTCCTCGTTAACTCCATATCGTAGTTAATTGGCCTAGCGCTGGATGACTATGTGGATGTTGTTGAGAGGCTATCTATCGAAGGGTTGGAAAGTCATCCCGAAGATGAGGGGGGTGACCCTAGGAATACCTTCACCGGTGAAAACAACTGGTCACAATAGGGGGAGACGCAAGGAAATGATCGACACCTCACTGAAGAGACCCCAGTTAACAATCAACCTCTCACAGGGAATACTCAAGGGATCTTGGGACAGGGAATAGTGGATTACCTTAGAGATCGAATAAACTTATACAACAATTAGTGTCTCATGAGAAACTTGAGGAATACCAAGAATGTGAGAAACACTAGAGATCTAGGACACCTTAGAGTGCCTTGAGGGGAAGGCAGGTGACCCCCTCACACCAGCGGGGGATCAGGCACAAATAGCGAACCAGAGGGTAATGACCGTCGTCTCCTTTTCCACCCTAGAGGCAATTGCCACCAATAGCCGTTGGCTTGGATGGCTCAATCCCCATTAAACATTAGAGGCCAACTCCATGACATGCCCCACCATTCTAAGAAGCACCTCCCGAAGTTTGACCCCAAAAAGGGGACCTCAGCTGACAACCATATTAACAATTTCTACCTAGCATTGCAAATGATGAAAGTCTAGTACAACGATGTGGCTTGTCATTTATTCCCTCACACCCTTGAGAATAAGGTAGCCACTTGGTATCGGTCACTGCCCGCCACCTCCATACGAACTTGGGATGAGTTCTGATGATCCAGGTGGATATTGGCGGCCACCTGCCAATTCCACATGGACCCCCACCATTGTTCTTTCAGTTTGTCAGTTTCCTTAATTGTAGAGCAATTTACTATTTTTAGCACTTTTTCAGGTCCTAAACTTCCTGAGCCATTTTGAGGCCCTAAATGACGTTTTTTCTGTCGTAGTCCTTGCAGAGATCTTTCTAATGGGGTATCATGCGCGTCAAACAAAGATAATATGACCAAGTCATGACCCTGGGAAGTTGGCAGCCCAACTAACCGCAACGGGGCCCATAAACTCTTGGTGTTACATCTCCTCAGGTTAGGGTTTTGGTTGTTTAGGGTTTGCTCTTATTGTTCAATAATATAAAGGCCCTTGAGCCTCATTGTAATGCAGTTTAGAGGTATGTAGCCACCACATCTCTTCTCAAAGATAAGCTACCGTCATCGAGCTAGTATCATTTCCATAATGTTTGTAGGCATATTTCATTATTTGATATTGATCAAAGGAAGTGTTATTTATGTTGCATCTCTATATTTATGGTTATCTCTGTAATTTGTTGCATTCCTGTTTAAATCTGGATCTATGGTATCAAATGGGTCTGCTCTTTCTCTGTTTTTCTTTGCATGTCCCTAACGAGGTCAAGATATAAGGAGTTAGGGCTTGAACTGGTCGAACCTTTGCAAGACCAGCCTCGTAAATCCTAATGGCCTCCCATGGAGGAAGAAAAGAAAGACAAGGGAGCAGGAGATCCTATCAAAATATTGCCTTAGGAGGCCCTTATGAAACAAAGGAATGTAATTATGGATAGCTTTGCCCAGATCCTTCAATGGTTGCCCACCAATGGCACATCCACATCCAACAGCCACTTTGGAGGCTCCACAGCTTTTGAGGTACAATTAAACTTTGACATTCCCATATTTGAGGGACAAATAGATAAATACGCCTAGATAAATGGTTGAATCTATTAGAAGGATATTTTTTTGTTCATGATTTTTCCAGCCGAGAAAAGATTTCTTTTGCTCTTTTCAAAGCCACCCCCACATCAAGGACTAGTGGGAAACCTATTGTGAGAAGAAGGATGAAAGTACGAACTCACTATTTTCAGTTGCTCCTACTTGAAATTCATTTCGGGACGCCATCAAAGAGTAGTACTACCCTATCGGTAGATATGAGGACAAATACATAAAGTGGACCACGCTGTGGTAGGGAAGGGACCAATATGTGCCAGAGTTTATCAATGTTTTTCATAACCTGCGCACCAAGTTGGGCATCAAGGATTCTGAGAAACATTTGGTACCCACGTACTGCAGCTACCTACATAGATACATCCAAGACAAGATGGAGTTCCTAGACATCTCCTCACTTGGCACGACATACCGATACGCCGTCAATATCGAGAAGAAGTTTAAACAGAAGAAGCGAGACTTTGGATCTATGAATCTGAAGCAAGGGAAAGGTGCCCCCAAACTGTAGAACAAAGGACAAAGCCAAGGTGAGACAGCCCAAGACAACCTGCCAAGGCCACAAGAAAAGGATAACACTGCAAAGCCAAAGAAGGACACGGTAAAGTGGTGTGAGTTCCATACGAGTTGCACCCACAACACAAGCGAGTGTCGGGCCAAGCAATCACTGGTGGCTGAGTTGAAGGCTTCAGAATCAGATGCAGGTTACGGCTCTGAGTTAGAACTCGACAAGGGGAATGACAAAGGGAAGCAAATTATTGATGCGGAGCCCAACGCCACTATCACCACCACAAAGATCTAGAGGAGGAGGAGCGTCTCTTCCACTCCCGGATGTGGGTGAAGGGTTCCCCGCTACAGTTCATTATCGACAGTGGGAGCCAAAAGAACCTCATTATAGCAGAGGTCATGAATATGCTGGGCTTATCGACCATAGCACACCCACAACTATACACCATCAGGTGGCTTCACCAAGGACAGGATCTGCACGTGAGCCAAAAATGCCGCCTTCCATACATCATCAAGCCCTTCACAAATGAGGTATTATGTGACGTTGCTCCCCTTTATGTTTGTGATGTATTATTAGGCCAACCATACTTGTGGAAGTGACATGTTGTGTATGATTCAAGGCCTCATGTTGTTATTGTTACATTAGGAAATAAATTGTACAAGATACTAGAGGTAGCCCCACCTACCACCATCTCTCTAGTTACTGCAAAACAATGCAATAAGCTAATTTCAAAAATTAGGAAATTTGTTTTCTTGATGATACACCCTCTAGGAAAGAAGAAGACAGTGGCCATGATCTCTAGACAAGGCCCCTCCACACGACAACAACAGATGGACAAGGTCGTGGAGAAGTACGAGGGCATCTTCACCTCCCCTACAGGGGTGCCTCTACACTGTTAGGTTAAGCACTCCATCGATCTAACCCGAAGTGCGTCATTACCCAATGGACCAATCTATCGATGCTTTGTTCTGGAGAAATATGAAATCAAGAGCAAAATTCAGGAGCTACTATAGAAAGGTCACATTCGGCCGAGTTCATTGCCCTGTGGGAGCCCGATCGTGTTGGTACAAAAGAAGGATAGGACTTGAAGAATCTATATTGACTATCAAGCACTGAACAAGATCACTGTCTGGAATAGGTACCCAATCCCACGGATCGATGACCTTTTAGACCAACTCAAGGGAACAAAATATTTTAGCAAGATCGACTTGAAGACTAGATATCACCAGGTACCACTCGAACCCTCCGATGTGTGGAAGACTGGATTCAAAGCCAAGGAGGGCCTTTTCGAATGGTTGGTTATGCCTTTCAGGTTGACGAATGCTCCTGCAACCTTCATGAGGCTCATGGATTAAATCTTATGACCATTCACCAAATCATTTGTAGTGGTATACTTGGATGATATCTTGATCTTCAGCTAGAGTTGGGAAGAGCACCTCCACCACATCCAACAGGCTCTTGAAACACTGCAACAACACAAGTTGTGTGCTGATTTGGAGAAATGTACTTTTGCCATGACCTAGGTTCAGTATCTAGGATACATTATTGATGAATGGGGGATGCATGTGGATCCAACCAAGATCCAAGTAATTAGGGATTGGCCAGCTCGAACTACTCTGATAGAGCTCTGCAACTTTCTAGGTCTTGACAGTTTCTACTGCAGGTTCGTGTTGGGGTTATCTCATATCACTTGGCCCTTGAGTCAAGTCACCAAAGGAGGAGTGAAAGAAAAATTGTTTTGGTTTGAATCTCAACAGAAGGCATTCACAGAGTTGAAACATTGCCTCTACTCTGCACCAGTGCTCACATTACCAGACTTGCAACAACCATTTGAGATTGAGACAGATGCCTCTAACTATGTTATTGGGGCAGTCCTTACTCAACAGGGCCATCCAGTGGCATATCATAGTGAGACACTTTTAGACATGGCATGGAAGTATCCCACTTATTATAAAGAGATGTATTCCATTATCCAGGCCTTCCGACAATGGAAGCATTACAGTTTGGGGAAGGAAAGAGTCATCTACACAGACCACCGACCCCTGCAATTCACACTGATGCAAGAGAAGTTACAAAATGATCACCATTAGAAGTGGTCCACATACTTGCAACAGTTCCATTTGAATATCAAGTATAAGAAGGGAAGCACAAATAATGTTGCAGACTACCTCACCCGACCACCGATCATGGCGTTAACTACTGTGCTCAACTCTTGTGGGCATGAGACTTCTGATTGACCACTTCTCTACTAAAGCAACCCAGAATTCGGCGACACATACCATATGCTTTTGGAGGGTCAGAAAGTTCCAGGTTTTCACCTCCAGGATGCTCTGTTGTGCGATATGGGACACCTTTGTGTTCCTTCAAGTGAGCACGCGAAGATTATTTGGGAAGTGAACTACAGTCAGGCCGCTGGGAATTTCTGGATCGAGAAAACTGTGGCAGTACTGGAGAAGTATTTCTATTCGTTGAATATTCGACAGGATGTTAGGAAGTATATCAGATCCTGCACTACTTGCACCATCGCCAAACTGACCATCAACAAGCAAGGTCTCTATACTCCACTACCTACCCCTAGTCGACCTTGGGAATCCATCTCCATGGATTACATGTCGGGCCTTCCTTCCACTAAGAATGGCAATGATTATGCTTTTGTAGTCATCAACCGATTCTCAAAGATGACCATTATAGTGGCCTGCAAGAAGAGTATCATTGTATAAGCTACTGCTAAACTCTTCTTTGAACGAGTGTGGGTACACTTTGGGATCCCACTGTCTATCATCTTAGATCGGGACAACAGGTTCCTCAGTACATTTTGGTCCAGTCTCTGGTCAATGTTGGAAACCAAGCTCACTAAGTCCATAGCTTTCCATCCCCAAACTGATGGCTAGACAAAGGTTGTCAACAGGATGATTGTACACATTCTGTGCATGTACAACTCAAAGCATCCATGCACATGGGATGAAAGCCTCCCCTATGTCTAGCATAGCTACAACCGGGATCTCTACAACTCGACTAGCCACAACCTTTTTCAGGTGGGCTTGGGATTCCAACCACTATGTCCCATTGATGTGGCCATACCAGCTGCAGTGACTTAGGGAGATTCAGCTCATGTCCAATCCGAAGCCAACAAGGTAAATAGATTCATTGAACATATTCAATACATATGCCAACAAGTCCATGACATATTGGACAAAACCAATGGCAAGTAAAAGCAGCATCATGATCAGCATCAGGTGCCACACAAGTTCTAGGTGGGTGACAAATTTTGGCTACATTTGCAGAAGGCGCGCCTTGCTGGGCCCCACCGTAAGATTCACCCACTTCGATATGGGCCATACACCATCACCAAGGTTGTGGGAGATAATTATTTTGAGTGCATCATTCCCCCATTCCTTAGCCTACACCCAGTGTTTAATGTGGATCGCCTTTGCCCATACTTTCCACCATTACTAGACATATCCGACATTATAGAGCAGCTCACACCAACAGAGTTAAATCTAGATTGCATGGAACAAGCTGCAACTTATCAGATCATGGACACGTAGATCAAGAACACTTGCTAGAAGAAGATCCAATTGTATCGAGTTGTCAAAGTAGGCCAACGCCTTCACTAGGGCAAGTGGCTCACCAGGGACCAAGTTTAGCAGAAGTTTCCTCATCTCATGGAGGAACTCAATGCAATGGGGACCACTGCTTCCTAAGGGGGGAGGAATGATCAAGGTGGATATTGGTGGCCACCCGCCAATTCCACATGGACCCCCACCATTGTTCTTTCAGTTTTTTAGTTTCCTTAATTGTAGCACATTTTACTATTTTTAGAAGTTTTTCAGGTCCTAAACTTCTGGAGCCGTTTTGAGGCCCTAAACAATATTTTTTTGGCAATAAACTGCCAACCACTCTATTTGTTGTTTTTTTGTCATAGTCCTTGGAGATATCTTTCCAACGGGGTATCATGCCCGTCAAACGGAGATAATATGACCAATTCACGACCACAGGAAGTTAGCCGCCCAACTAACCCCAACGGGGCCCATAAACCCTTGGTGTTACATCTCCTCGGGTTAGGGTTTTCTCTTACTGTTCAGTAATAAAAATGCCCTTGAGCCTCATTGTAACGCAGTTCATAGGCATGTATCCACCACATCTCTTCTCAGAGATAAGCTACATCGTCGAGCTAGTATCATTTCCATACTGTTTGTAAGCATATTTCATTATTTGATATTAATTAAAGGAAGTATTATTTCTGTTGCATCTCTATATTTATGGTTATTTCTGTAATTAGTTGCATTCTTGTCTAAATCTGGATAATCCGAAAAATTTTCCTTGACAAATTTTCGGAAGACAAGACACCTTCTATGCTCCTCACCGAGCTTAGCATGCTGAAGTGTCATAAGAAAGAGAAGGTTAAAGATTTCAACCAACGATCCACCATCATTTTGAATAAGTTCCCCATGGACATAGCCCTTGATGATTCCATCACGATTGATTATTACACCAGGGCCCTACCACAGGATATTGTCATGTTTGTTAAACGTGAAGCAAAACCCACCCTAGTAGAGAACTTCGCTACTATGCTCGAAGTTGAAAAGGACCTCCTTTCTATCGGTTCCCTAGATCATGAGTCCCGGGAGGAGGAAAAACCATCCGGTAAGAAGAATCAGGCCTCATCAAGTAAAACCGCAGACAAAGACAAAGATTCCTTCGATTTCGAGGGACTAGCCAAATCCTTAAAACAGTTGACTAACGAAGTGTCTGAATTAAATAGAAGAACCAATGACGCTTCAGGAGGAGAAAAACCCGCTAAACCATTTTTCCAGAAAACTAACAATCCCCCCCCCAAAGTGTCGCAGACATCTAGTTCGAACTTCAATGTGGAAGAGTTAGGAAAGGATAACTTCTGCACTTTCCATCAGGCCTCTCACTCTGAGAAGACCTATCTGCAGTGGCTCCATAACATGACTGTTGTAGTCACCCAGCTATTAGAGGATCAGGCCGCAAGAGAGGGTGAAGAAGAAACTAACGATCCTGAAGAGGACGACTCCCCTCCCAGCGATGATGCTCCATCTGCTATGTTAACCTTCGAGGTCATCCGTGGGGGAGAGGTGTCAACCGCTTAAGAGGAAATCATTGGAGATGATCCCCCCAAGCCCCCAAAAGGTTACAGCCATAGGAGTAAAGGTCCTGTGTCGGACGCTATGCTAGAAGATAAGAAAAGGGAATTGTTACGGAGGATTTTGCCCCCCACCAATACCAGCCAACCATCCACATCTTCACCTAAAGGGACGAATGATTTAAGCTCTAAAGAGTCACCAACTGGTACAAGAGGAGACTCATCCACACCCAGAAGTTCGACCAAAGGGGTGATGGCTAAAACTACCTCGATAACGCAGCGCTTGGCACAAGAGCCTTCATCCTTAGAATTGGATTACAATATCATCGAAGATTTGAAGAAGACTTGAGCTAATATCTCATTGTATGAGTTATGCAAGTTGACTAGTCAATGTGAGTTGATTGCCAAAACCTTCGCCATCTCTCCTACCCCTTCAAAACCCTCTGCATCGAGTAGGGCAAACTCCACAGGCCAATCCCCAGCTGTGATCAACCTTCAAGCCATAGTGAATGCCACAAACGCAAACTTGAGAGGCTTGACCCCTCCTTTCCTCTTAACCTTTGAGATGTTCAATTTTAATGTTCACAACTGCCTCATCGACTCTGGTGCATCGACCAACGTCATGCCCTGGTTAGTATGCAAGAGGCTAAACATCCAACCAGAGAAAACTAACGCCAAAATCATCCAACTCGATAGGTCTCAAGTTCTGGCTGTGGGAGAATTAAATAATATTATTATTCGGTTATCTTCTGATTCTCGAGTTCACCAGTGCATTGACATAATCGTTGTAGACATTCCAGAAGCCTACGGTCTACTTCTTAGCAAAGATTGGTCCTGTAAGCTTCAAGGCTACTTCGCCACAAACTGGTCCCACTTATGGCTACCTTACAAGGGAAGGAATAACTAGATCAGGGTCAATAGTGAGCCTTGCATGAAGCACACCATAACTGACCTTGAGGGCTCTAACGAGCCGATCAGCTACACCCAACAAGAGTTGTGGGTGTGCCTCCTAGAGACCCTGTTCGGGTGCTATCAGCCTCAGACATCAACCATTCCCTCGGATACCCAACTAGAAATTCCCATGCAGGCCCCAAGTCATAATAATGAATTCTTTGCCTTAAAATTGCATACTTCGAGTCTACCCTCCCTCAGTACTGAAACATGGACGTTGTATTATGATGGATCCAAGACTCATGACGGAGCTGGAGCAGGGTGCGTCCTGCTAGACCCCAAAGGGAATAGATTCTTGATCTCCTGTAGGTTAGAGTTCCAATGCACCAACAACACTGCAGAATATGAGGCATTGGTCCTTGGACTCAAAAAGGCCATTGACCTAAAAGTGTATTTTCTAAAGGCAATTGGCAATTCTAAAATTATTACGAGATAGGTACACAATGCAATTCACTATTCATTAAGAATTACCATCAAGAGGTATGGCATTTGATAAATTCGTTTAAAGTTTTCAATATCATTTCTGTTCCTAGATTTAATAATGTCATCACTGACACTTTAGCTAATGATGCAACTATATTCACACCCCTTAGGGATGACTTTTCTATTGAAATTATGTATAAACCGACAGTGCCTGATAACATAACTAACTTGTGCGTTTTCAATGATGACCAATAGATTCTGGAGTTTGTCATCACTGACACTTTAGCTAATGATGCAACTATATTCACACCCCTTAGGGACGAGTTTTCTATTGAAATTATGTATAAACCGACAGTGCCTGATAACATAACTAACTTGTGCGTTTTCAATGATGACCAATAGATTCTGGAGTTCATGACAAATGCGGAAGTGTTCAAAGACACAACCATCGACGAAGAAGAACATGAGAGGTCCCTACAAGAAGAAGCAGATTCACAGAAAGGAAACCCCTTACCTAAGGGGGTGGTTACGTTAGAGAAATTGTTCGACATACAAAACCATTTCCGAGGCCCACCGAACACCAAGACTCATAGTTCCACTCTCTCGCACGAGCAGATCAACCTCAGGACCGAATCTGACCCCAAGTGTGTCAACATAGGGCTGGGATGCACCCCCGAGGAAAGACAAGCATTCATCAGCCTATTCAAAAGGTACCGCGATATTTTCGCTTGGACATATGATGACCTGAAAATGTACGATACTCGAATTATTCAACATGTCATCCCTACAAAAGAAGGGGCCAAACCATTTTAGCAAAAATTAGAAGTTCGTCCTGCATTAGAACCCCTCATCTAAAAGGAACTCAAGAAATTATTGGATGCTTGCATCATCTTCAAGATCAGACACTCTACGTGGGTATCCAATCTAGTTCCAGTGTGAAAGAAATCCAGAGAAATACATCTGTACATCGATTTTCGAAACCTCAACCAAGCATCAAATAAAGAAAATAACCTGATCCCCTCCATGGAGAATATTCTCCAAACTGTCTCAGGATCTAAAATCTTCTCCTTGTTAGATGGCTTCTCTGGCTACAATCAAGTCCTAGTAGCTAAACCTAATCAGATCAAAACAACATTCCAAACAAAGTGGGGACATTTGGATTTCTCTGTATGCCTTTCGGACTGATAAATGTTGGGGCAACCTTCCAAAGAGAAATGGATATCGCCTTTCGATGTTTAATGGGTCATAGCGTGGTGGTCTACCTTGACGATGTCACCATTTTTCGAAGAAAAGGGGTGACCACCTTCACCATTTGAAGCAGATTTTTGAAAGATGTCGGAAATATGGAATCTCCCTCAACCCTAAGAAGAGCATATTCACAGTTTCTAAAGGAAACTTGCTTGGTCACATCATCACAAAAAACAGAATCACCATAGATCCTAACCACGTAAAATCTATAACCCAAATCCCTCAGTCAAGCACAAAAAAAGGTATGCAATCTTTCCTTGATAAAATTGATTTTCTTCACAAATTTATTTCAGATTTTGCAAATTGTCAAACCTTTACAGAATATGATAAAGAAAGATGTAGTATTCAAATGAAATCAAGAAGAAAAGGAATCTTTTGATTGCATTAAAACATCGATCGCGGAGGCTCCTTCCCTCCCTAGCCCAAATTTCAATAAGGATTTATCTTATACACTTTCACCTCAAACTTGTCATTAGCCATAGTCATGACACAAAGGATTGTTACCATGACGAACATCCTATATCCTTCATGAGTACAGGGCTCCAAGGCACATGCAGTCTACAAATTGGTGAAAAACTTCAGACCATACACCCTAAAAAACTGCGTCATAGTAATGGTTCCACACTCGACCGTCAGATCCCTCTTCGTACAATAGGAGCTAGGTGAGAGCAGAGCCAACTAGATGACCTCCCTCGAAGAGTAAGATTTGGATTTCAAACCCTCCCACACTGTGAAAGGACACAGACTCTGTAAACTAACCGCTGACACGACAGATCAACAAAATGCGGAGTTCGAACGACCGGTTCCGAAGGCAGAAGGCTGGGAACATGAAACTGAAATGTACCAAAACAAACTCCATGGCCCACACGACTCCTCTTCATGGTACTCTGACTTAAGGCAATACCTAGTGCAAGGATCCCTACCCGAGACCATGTCCGCCAAACAAAAGAGAGTCGTCAGGCTTAAGGCTGCCTCATATCAAATGGTTCAAGGAAACCTTTTTATAAATAACCACCTCGACATACTACTAAGATGTTTGGAATATGATGAGGCTCAACGAGTGCTGAAATATCTACATGATGGACCTGCAGGAGATCACTATGCGGGTGACACCACCGCCCATAAGATCATGTGGGCAGGTTTCTACTGGCCCACACTATTTAAGGACGCACATGCCTATGCTCAGAAATGTCCCATCTACCAGAAGCACGCGGGTAGGCAAGTGAGATCATCTGCTCCACTCCAACCCATAGCAATTGAAGAACCTTTTTAGCTATGGGGATTGGATTTCATAGGTGAGATCATGCTGAACTCATCAAATTAGCACAGGTATATACTCATGGCCACCGACTATTTCACCCGATGGGTAGAGATAATTCCATTGTGGAAGGTTAACGATGATGAGGTAATATCTTTCATTAATCAGTACATCATAGCCAAGTTCAATGTTCCAACCTCACTTGTCTTTGATAATGCTACATATTTTTCTTCTTTAAAATTATATGATTTTTCTTTAGAAAATAGTATCGTGTTAAAGAATTCAGCCAACTACTACCCTCAAGGGAATGGCCTAGCAAAATCAACCAATAAAAACCTCATCCACATCCTCAAGAAAACCCTGCTTTCTCATCAAAGGAACTGGCACAATGCACTCAGTAACTCCCTATGGGCTGACCGGGTTACCCCCAAACCATCCATTGGCACATCCCCCTACTTCCTGGTTTATGGGAAAGAAGCCATCTTGCCACCTAACCTATACCTCCCGGCCCTCAGACTAGCTCAAGAGTCCCAAGGCTCCCCATGTCTTGCCATTCAAAGCCGTATCGATACCCTTGTGAGATTGGAAGAGGAGAGACTAAAGACCAAAGAGAAATTTTCCATTCATCAAGCTCAGATTAAGAGGTGGTTTGACAAGAAATCTACAAGGACTTGTGAGTTTAATGTGGGCGATCTGGTTCTTAAATGGGATCGGGCCATGAAGATAGGGGCAAACACACGAAGTTCCAAGCTTTGTGGATTGGCCCCTTCCAAATCAAAGAGAAAATTGGCCAGCACACCTTTAAGTTGCAGACCCTGGGAGGGCGAGTAGAACCCCTCCCTGTGAATGGCCAAGACCTTAAGTTCTATTTCACTTAGCATCCCCAAGGTTGCTAGCCCCATCTTGTACTGTAGCTCTATTTTTGTTTTGTCGCTAATCGTCGTTTTGTTGTCAGTATAGTTTGTTGTTTCATTTCCTTTCAAAATAATGTTTGGGATGGTAGGTAGAGGTTAGAATGGACCTGCACGTTGGCTTCTGCGGATGCTCCACGAAACCATTTACTAACCGAAACTTAAGTTGCGACCAAAATCTAGTGTGCAAGATTGGTGGTAGTGGGTAACTCAATGGTACACACAACCTCTGTTCCCGCTCACATCGGTCTGTCCCAGATGCTTACATGGCCGATTAATTTTGAATTGTTCTAACTTACCTGTAGTGCTAGGAATGAAGAGGAAACTGAAGAAACCTTTTGAGCATACATATATTTCGGGAAAACAGTAACGTCTCTGAAAAACTAGAAACAACCTCTTTGCAAGTCAAATAAGTTGGGATCCATTATCCACCCAGGCTTTAAGCCACCATCGAATAAGTGCACATAAGCACAGCAAATAAGTGTTAATGAGCACATCAATCCATTCATAATAAGGCTAAAGGACCAAGAAAGTCTTCCTGAGCAAAGAGGTGAGGCAACGACTTCGTCAAGGTACTGACCAGGCTCGCTGGTAGTGGAGAAACGTTTGTTATTTCTAGGTAGTGACTCCGTGGGGGTACTATTCAGGCTCGCTAGCAGCAGAGCAACACTAGAGTACCATGACCATTATACCAAAGAAAATTAAAGCTCATATCATAACTTAATGTTCCCTTTTCCTTCCCAGGACAGCAGGAGGTAGCACCCTACCTTGTGTGATAAAGGCCAGTTTTCACAGGATGGGACAACCAACTGGTTCGAAGGAGAGACCCAAGTACCATTAGTGGGACCCAAATCTCTATAAAGAAACACTTATTTAAGTCCCCTTAAGCTAGGCCAGAAGGCGCCAGAGATCCTAGAGTTCTCCCAGTGAATCGCCAATTGTTGTAGCTGCTGCAAAAACCCCTCCAATCATTCAAAAACCCTTAAAATTTTCGAAGCCCCTACATCGTGCGGAACCTCCTACACCATTGAGATCTACTCAAAGAGTTTACCAGTCCTGAAGAACCCTGAAAAAGTGTAAGTTTTCCAGCCAAGTATAGTTAGGTCACTAGTTCCTGCCCAATGTCAGTCAATCGCAGATTCAAAGTGCGACTAAGTCTAAACCTTGCGACCATTGTGACTGTTGTGACTTGTGCGACCCATTAGTCGCATAGGTCACAAGGTCGCATTTGTCTCACTTTACCATCCATGCGACCATGCGACCCTTGTGACCTCGCAACTCCCTAGTCACAAGGTTGCATAGGTCATAAAGTCACACATACCTCACTCGCTTGTGAATGCGACCATGCGACCCTTATGACCTTGCGACTACCTGGTCGCAAGGTGTGATAGACCCGTGTGACCTCGGACATGCGACCAAAGCTATAAAAAGGGGAGGTCACCCAATTTCATTGTTACGGCTCCTTTGGTCGCACGGAAGACGACAAAGTTCTGCGACTTGGGCGTGCGCGCGATTTGCTTCAGGTAAGCGACCTTTTGCCTTCCTAGCAATCATGATTTTCTCTGAAGTGTCATTTTCTACATCCCTAACCTTCTGCATCCCATTCCTAAGATGTTTTATCCCATTTGCTTGGTTTTTCACCTCAATTCCAAAAAAAGTAGTTTCCCTGGCCCCTTCCTCTCTTTCTTAACCCAAACCTTGGCCATTCTTCAACCCTAACATTCTCAGTTTCACTAGAAAGCCTTAACCACCTTGCCTTGAAGAATCCCAGACCTCCAAAAGCCTCAAATTGTTTTCCTTGGTCCCCTCAAAACCTAGGTCGCACGGCTTGAGACCGCAATACATCTTTTTCCATGACCTTACGACCTCCATCAACCAGCGACCTTGCAATTTGCGACCTTGTGACCTCCATCAACCCACGACCTTGAAACCTGTGACTCTTCGACCCCTATCAACCTATGACCTATACAATAAGTCACTCAGTCGCGCTTATGTCATTGCAACCTTGTGACCTGCCTCCCCTACGACTGGCCTATCACCTGCTGAAACCCATTTTATTTTTTAGTTTTGCTTGATTTTTCATTCTGTCTCTCTCATCATGGGATTGTATTTTTGTCATGCCAGGTGACGTGGACCTCGAGTGCATATCCATCTCCTCCTTCGAAGATGAAATGGCTCCCCTAACCACTAAAGCTGCTTGTAGAGGCTTAGGAAGCGGGTCATGGGAGACCTACCAAGACGAGGAGCCACCCATCTTCAGGGACACAACTTGCAACATTAGTAAAACCATGAAGTTCTCCTGGTACAACATCTATGAATAATTTTCGAAGCCAGACATTCCAAAAACCCAGGAGGATTTCCCAGTATACATAAATGTCAAAAAGTCAAAGTTACACAAGGTAGCAGCACACCCCCCGGTCTTCCCATGCACAGAAACTATTGAATGGATCTTGCAAAATACAGATACGGATTCATGGATGATTAGGGACCATGTTGGAGCACCCATAGCCACAATCTCCTCTACAGACATCACCACCTAATACAAACTCCTGGAGAGGCAGGATGTTTTCAATACCAGGTGGCTCTCTGAGTTTGTGACCCTAGTGAAAGACATTATAAGGGAGTTCTGGCAAGACCTGTCAAATTTCCAAGTTAGAAAAGATCAGGAATACAAGACAGAGGGGTTGCGCAAGGTATATCAGTTAATTTCTGCGATGATGTGCCACTTATATGGTAAGGTAGACTGCGACATTTTTTACAGCACACCTCAGTCACCCTCATGTACGTTGTTTCCTCTCAAGGAACTATTTTTAAT
Source organism: Pinus tabuliformis (assembly GCA_031772625.1). Lineage (NCBI taxonomy): Eukaryota > Viridiplantae > Streptophyta > Pinopsida > Pinales > Pinaceae > Pinus > Pinus tabuliformis. The sequence goes on along the minus strand of CM062815.1, from coordinate 956,490,622 downwards.
TGGGCAAGCATTCTCGCATCATCCTTGAAAACAAACATAGCTGCGGCCAAGCTCCCACAGCCAGAACAACCTCTGGAATTCTATATGGCTTCATACCTCCTAGACATTGTCTGCTCGAGATGCTACTTTGAGCACTGGAGTTACAACTGGGACTCATCAGTAGCCGACCCCGTGCACTTCCATTACAAGGTTTTCTAGGACATGGCTTACAAAGGTATGATAGATGTAATTTCTAAATATTTGATCACCCCATTGTACAAGCTACAATTTGGGGAAGAACCACCATGCATGTCAAAGAGGGCTATGAAGTCAGTGGTTAAGGTAGCACACTAGTTTCCCTTTCAAGAAGGAATATTCATAAGAGTGTTCGATACCCATAAGGCCCCCCTTGCCCTACCCAGGTTCGTCACAGACAAGACACTCCTATGAGAGGTCTCCTACCAAATGACACAGGGTTTCTCAAGGGTATTGAACAAAGGCAAAAAGAAATCGTGGCCCGCCTTCCATCTCACCATTGGAGGATATGTGGTGGAAAATTTTAAACAGGTAGAGGCAAGGGTTGAGGCATTGAAGGGGAGCCATTTTGTGAACCTCAACTACTAGACATACGATCCTGAGAAAGTCGTGGCCGCCCATTGAAAAAAGGCAAAGTTCAGCTGGTCATATTCTCATACCAAATAGGATCACGAGGATGGGATAAAAAATTGGTATAACGCTACAAGGGAATTTATCCCAAGCGAGTAGCAAGCCAGAGATGAGGAGCTCCTCGATGATTCCTAGGAAGATGTGAGCCTTAAAGAAAGAGCTTCCACCATAAAGAAAAAACAACATGAGGCACCAAAAAGCACTAGGGAATCTTAGAGGTTAAAAGGGAAAGAGGTCAAATACATCTTGAGCGACCACGAAGAGCGGGACATTAATGCAACGCTAGAACAAAGGAATGCCACCTTGGCAAGGAAAAAGTAAGAGCTTAAGAAGCAAAGAGAGCTAGAAATCAAACAATCTCAATATTCTAGCAACTAAGGCTAGCTCGAGAAAAGGAGGCGACAGGAAGAGCAAGAAAAGGAGAAACAACTGGAAGAAAAGAAGGGGGAATAAAGAAGGGCGCAGGAAGTAGAGAAGAAAAATAGGAGGAATAAAGAAGGGCGCAGGAAGAAGCAAAGAAGAAAAAACAAGAGGAAGAAAGAAGGGTGCAGGAAGAAGCAGGGAAGAGAAAATAGGACGAAGCTAGAAGGGCACAGGAAGAATCAAAGAAGAGAAAATAGGAGGAGGAGAAAATGAGATTAGAGAAAGAGTTGAAAAATATGGAAGACGAGTTAGAGAGGAAACAAGCACTTGTAGATCAAGAGAAAAGGCGACATGAGGAAGAACTAAGGAGGAACAAAGAAAAGGAAATCGGGGAAAGCGAACAAGGAGAAACTAGAAAAATAGCTGAGTTGGGTATAGGGAAAAATGAACTTCCCCCATTAGATGTGCCTCCTTCTACTCCCCTCACTAGCGAACACCTGCCCATGCAAGAATTGTGTTTCTCAGAGGGACAGGAAGAGGAGGTCCTAGATCTCACAAGGCTCACTTTCAATGAAGTTAGCCTCAAGATTGTGCAAGAAAGGAAAAAATATTGCGCCAAGAATCCAGCTGAGCCTTTATCAGTAACCACGGCCAAGGAAATTGTGCCCAACATCACAGCAAACCCGCAAATGATCACCTCAGCTGGGACAACTTTCGTTGTTGCCACAAAACACAATGTGGCCCAGATGAGAAAGAAGATTGCAGACCTTTAGAACAGGCTTTACGCATATGAACTAAGGGCCACCATAGTGGAGCAAGAGAGAAGGAAGGTAGAGGAATAGAATGCAGCACTCTGTTTATTTCACCCAAGCACAACTGAATTTTAGGCAACAATTGAGGCAGAAACCAAGACCCTTGGGGAGGCCATGGCAATAGTCTATGAAGAGATGTCCAAACTACATCACACAGTGGCCCCAATCATGACAATCCAATCCCACACAAAAGAAAGTGTCGTGATGCTAAAGGAGGCTATGAATGCTCTAGATAAGATACATGACTGGTCCATCAAATACCCAGGAGCACCAGCGATGGCCCCTAAGAAGGATTGGATAACCATGCAAAATGACAAGGTTCAACTCGAATCAAGATTCAATCTAAAGAAAAATTGACCAGAGATGTGGACAGGGTATTAGCATCCTACAAACATCTTTTCAGTGGCTTAGAATCTATGATCCAACTTCATGGGGTCCCCTCTATAGGAGAAGTCAGACAGGTAAGGAGGTAGGATGAGATCTCCAAGGAAGTACAGGCGTTCGTAGAGACATATAAACAAGTAACCCATACAGAGGACATGCCAATCACCAAAGAAAATATCACATGTTATGTGGTAGAAGTAGTGAGGAATTACACCAAACTGGTAACCTTGAACAACCAGGTGCATGCCAAACCGACCACCCTCACCCTAGATGCACTCGAGTGCCTAAACCAACATGATGAATATTAGCCACAGATCACTCCAATTGCAGTAGAATATAGCCTATGGCGCACCTACTTGACAGAACAACTCGATCTTGACATCCTAGAACTTGCCATTGTTAAATTAATAAATTAGGTTGATAGCTTATTTTTTGTGATGTATCTACTTCGGTAGCATAAAACATTTTTGAATATGAAAGGTCATGTGGAATACCAAAATTCATTAGGTAGATGAAGAGTCATCAGGAAGTTCAAGAGTCAAGGGTAGGCCAACAGTCACCCTCACTATATAAATACACCCTCATGCCTCATTTGTAAGGACCTTTTGCTGAGGAATTTTTTGGAGATATATATATTACTTAAGAGAATTTGTGCTCTTGTAATTAATCCAAGGAGTGATTGTATGTTTCCACTATTGGATTCTTCAAATATTTTATGTCGTAATGCTATGAGTATTTTATTCACTTGATGGATCAGATGTTCCTGAAAGCTCTTTGATGTGAGGTCTCCTCATGCTGTCTCATGCTACAAACTTTGTGTTGCTTTGTATGGATGGTATTTGATTCACTAACTCTATGCTCATGCTGGTGAACTATTTTGTTGGTATTGGTATAGCCTATTTTGACTGACGGTTATTTATGCTCATAGATGTTTGATCATTGTGAATTACTCTACAATCATTAAGCACTTTACCTTGTCAAACATGAGCCTTATTTGAAGTCTGTTAACAATTACTTTATGTAAGATTTATGTTTTTTTATAGTATGGTTATTCATGATTTGTATGTCATAAGATATTTTTCAATTATTTCCTTGTGTTTATTGAAGTCCATGCTTTCAATTGAGTTCACATCCCACCTTAGTCCAAAGCAAGCTCAAAACAACTGAACGTGAGTCGGGCCTACACACTGGAAGGGATCCCTAACATAAACGATGTAGGCTCTAGTGGGAAACCTACACCGAGGAGTACCCCTTTGCTATTGGCGGAGAATTCCAGCCCATCAACAGAAAGTAATAAAAGGAAAGAAAATATTTTAAAATTGTAAAATATATTTTAGGATATTAAAATAAAATCTATTTAATTATTTTTCGATAAAAAATATGTGATTGAATTTAGGGTTCTGTGATTCATATAATGAAAAGTAAGAAAATTTTTAGTAAAAATCACATCGTTGACGAGTTTCAAACCAACCAGTATGGTTCAACAAAACTCTGATGATGTGATTTTTTCTACCTTTCAAAAAATATATGTTTAGAGTAAAAGTATATATAAAGTTATGTATATTTTTAAAAATTTAATTTATCATGTAGATGAATATGTGTATATATAATATCAAATGTGTATATTTATTATGTAAATATAATAATAATATTATTATATTTATAACATAATAATAATATTATTATATGTGTATATATTTATATTATAAAAATGAAAAAAAAATACTCATTTTATTAAAAATATGTATTAATTTAATGTTTAATTTAACTATAAAATTAAGATTAAATTATTATTATTATTATTATTATTAATTAAATTTAAAATTTTATTTTATTATATTAAAATTAATATTTTAAAATTAAATACAGTAAAATATCTATGTTATGTCTTGTTATGTTAAGTAAAAATATTTTGACTTGGTTAAATAACGCAAAAATTAAAATTAAAATTAAAAATTAAAACACTTATTTGATTATTTTTGTCGGTGCTTAATAGATTAGGAGTTAAGATAAATCCCGATGCTTAGTAGATTAGGAGTTCGGTGCTTAGTAGATTAGGAGTTAGGATAGATCCCGGTGCTTAGTAGATTAGGAGTTAAGATGTAGCAATTCTTATATTTTTATTATTGTAATGTATGTACAATGTTGTTTTTTTATTTTGGTACCAAATATATTCTTTATTACTTTTTATTAAATTGAATATTATATCAAGTGTTTTTTAACTAATATTTTTTATATTTTTTGAAATGTTAATAATTCTTGCACAATAAACAAAAGTCATATGGTAGCAATGTGCAAAAAAACAAAAGCAATGACATTGCCATCCCGTGGCTTTTGTTTATATATTTATTGATTTATTTAATTATTAATTCCATAGGTGTGTCTATTTCTAGAATACTTTTGATAATATACACAAATGAAATGTTGAGATTTATCTCCAAAGTAGCTATGCTCTTTTTTCCCTTTTAATTAAAATGATTAATTTAAAAAATGTATGGCTTTTTGGGCATGTAGTACTGATAAGCCATGGTTTTTTGGGCATGTAGTACTGATAAGCCATTGTATTGGCCTATGGTATTGTAACAAAACCCATTTATAAATTAAGAATCTTCATGGTAAAGTGAATATAAATCTCCATATATGAGAATCATGTTCCATATTTTTTTCATTATATATATATTTTAACAAAGTTTTAATTTAGTTAGTTTTTAGGATTTTTTAAATTTTAGCGAGTGTTTTATTGTTTATTATGGATTGATGCCAATAGGCGTTTCCGAGCCATTTAATTTATATGGTTTCTCTAGTTATAAAATAATTATCAAGATTGTCATAATCATTATCTGATACTCCCCAAGATTATCATATGTATCAAAATTGTTCCTTTGCAATACACTATCTTCCTAAAGTTCTTCTTATATTAGTTTATATGTGCAATTTATTTTGGACATTTAATATCTCTGTAGGACTTTTGGTCACCATTTTGGTTTACTTTAATTCTCTAGAAATTTGTTTGGGATATTTTATAACTTTGTGGGTTTGATTGGAGGTGCAAACTTTCAAATAAGTTTTTGATCACCTAAATCACACTTCATTAAGGATTTACAACAATAAGAATTTAAAATGAGACAAACTCCAAAAACCTACCTCACCTCTTGATGGAAAGTGTGTTGTGGATTGCTAAGTGGATATTGCATGTATGTGGTGAGCTCCAGTATTGCAGCAATAATGCTACAACTCCTGGGACTCCCTTCTTTACTTTTATCAACCCGGTAGTTCGTAACAAACTTGGAAGCGATGGTGCTGTATGCACAAGTACTAGCTCTTGCCGCAGCTGTCACTTGGTCAGCTAGCACAAGTCCGCTAGGGGCTCAAGCCAACTTCTATGAGCTCTGAGAAGAAGCTTTTTAATCGATGGATGAAAGCTACTTTGAAGAAGGCTGACCTACTTGCAGGAAGATAGTGAAAAGCTAAAAGGAAACACAAACCCTAGCAAACCCTATTGATGCAAGGAAGAGGATGCAAGCTACTGAAAGGAATGCCATTGACTTCTAGGAAGGTAAATGCATGTCTCTAAGCTATTTCTATAGTAACATCTGAAAGAAACATCTTTTTGTATTTTTGAATAAGTTACCAGAGTTATTATACATATGATTTGACTGTTTTTGGGCTGTGTAGAGGTGGATGGGCAAGAGGAAATGTTTGGAGGAGGTCAAGAAGGTTCAAAGAGGACCTAATGGGTCCCTAACACCCTTCCCTAGAGTTTCACCGAGTTTGGCTATCAAGAAACCTCATTCGTGAGCCTCTACAGGAAGTCTGCAGGGGTTCTACAAGATGTCTATGATTTTCTACAGGATGTCTGGAATTTTCTACAGGATGTTCATTAATGAGGTTTTTGGTGGATGAATGGAGAGGGAAAGGTGAAGGAGTGAGTGTGGAGGTAGGGTGAGGCTTGGAAATGGTCTAGGGCTCTGTGGATGGAGTTGTGGACAGGTGTGGATGGTTGTATTTGGTTCAAAGAAGACTAAAGCGATGTTACACACAAAACTAGGGTTATGGGAGCAAATGGAAAACAGGAGGCAAGGATTCTAAGCAGAGGGTGGAGTGGATTGTGCTGATGGAGAATGAACAGCTGAAGGAGTGGTATAGGTGCTCTGCAAGGCGTTTCTTCCAACCGATCAAACGAAGACTTGGAATTTCAAAAACCTAATTACGATGACCTAATATGCTAGCTGCCAGTAAAGAGAATGAATCAGAAGTGTGACCTGCAATGAAACCGTGTATTTTAGCTCATGAAACTAAGAAAACGAAAGTCTGAACTTGTAATCAACTTCTACACATGGAAATAAAACACTAGCGATTACATGGCAAAGCAAAATCAGTGTTTTTGTGGGCAGCAAAGTTATCCTGATCCCAGCTCCAGATCCTACTGAAGGAGAGGTGAAACCAGAGATGTTTGATGGCCCTTTTCTTGAACCCTTTTCCTATTAACAACCTATGAACAAAATCTGAGCATTCAAAAGTCTATCTAACCATTTACAGTGACCTGGTTAATCAACAAACTTTAACCTACTTAACAAAAATGTTTTTGCAAATGCATAAAGAACAACTAACAATACATAGAGGAGGCCTTAGCACTCGGGTTGGGCCCAACCCCAAGAGATGTTGGCTCCTATAAAGGACTCAGATCTGATACCAAGTGAAGCTGCTTATCATTATTCGAAAATAACCATCATAAGAAAGTTGTACAGCAGTAGCTACAATAAAACAGGCTGAGCAAAATGACAACACTATAGTGCAAAAATAACAATAGTTCCAAAAGTAAACTACGAAGGCTGAGGCCTTCCTATTTGTACAATACAAGGGGGCTAGCAGCCCTCCTAGATTCAAGGGACTCGGCTATCCCAACTGCTAGTGAATAGTCACTCCTCCAAAATCTGCTTGGCTGCCTTTAAAACTTGTTTTGGTGGCCTGTGGAGCTCGGTGTTGAGGGTGGAGATTTCGAGGAAGGCCATTTAATGCAAGAGACAACCTCCCTACGAATCCTCACCTCAAGCTTGGCTGTCAGCTGACCCATGATTACTTGGTTTTGCTCCAAAATTTGTCCAAAAATCCTGAAATAACCACGTATTAGCCTCCTAGGTAGAGTGACCACCCTTATTCGTTCAAATAACATAAACATACTAGGAAAACATGCATAATCTATGAAAAATGGAGGATTGAACAAGGATAATTAGGCAAAATGAGCCCAATAGGTTACCCAATTTGGGGGCTCATCATCACCCCCCTGCTGAATCGGTTGCTCATCCTCTGAGCAACTAGTCCAGCTCATCATCCTTTATGGCTTTGATCACCTCCCTCACGTCCCAAGCCTCTGCTGTGATATCCTCTTCCGGTCGTGGAATCCTGCCTTCCTCTCCACTTCCTCCCATTGTCTACTTTCCTCCTCTTCCTTCACTCCTTCTAGCAATCCCAGAAGTAAAGGAGGACTGTATTTCAAGCCAATCCAATTGGCCATCAAGTTCTGGATCAACTGTTTGTAGAGAGGTACCCTTGCCAAGGCCTTCCTCATCCTATTGGGAGAGTGGTATTCCCTTATCTTCAGGCTGTGAGGCAGTGTGTTCCACCGCCTTGTGCAGGCATGCATACAGTTTTCTCCCAACAGTCTCTCCATGTCTTCGAAATGTGCAATGGCTTGAGCCTGTTGCTCAATGTATTCCTGTAGATCCTGAGGACTGTTGGCCAAGTGCTGGTGGGCACTTATCACTGCTGATGGATCATCTGGCTCTGCTCTGATCATGAGAGGCTCACTGAGCTCTCTGCCTATGATACTGCAGACCTCTGCTGCTCTCTTCTCCTCATGGCTCATCCAAGAGGCCATGGCCATAAGCTGGACATCTCCTATCACCGTGTTGGGATCCCATGTGTTCATGTCCGGGAGGGTGAAGTTGTGCATGTAGAACTCTGCCAATTTGGCCCTATCCTCAGATGAACTGCCGCCACATAAAGCTGCAAACTGATGATAATTTTGGAAAGGGGTGATGCCCCTTTGAGCAAAGGTATTGATTTGAAAATGTAACCATTGGTCCTTGAGGTAAAGGGCATAGGATTTGGCAGGCTACCTGCACTGCAGAGCTTCCATTGCCCAGCTAGCCATGCAGGCAAGTTGGGCCTCCTTTTCTTGCAGCTGCTGTTTTAGAGAATGTATTTGTAATTCTTGTTCCAGTAGTTGCTGGTTCAGTGCCTCAATTTCAGTTTGTTTTCCTTCCTTTCTTTGTTGTTCATAAGGGGTATCTGTGGCTGTTGTGGGCCCCTCCTGTTGTTCTTGTTCCCCCAAGATGTGAGGCTTGTCTTCCTTCCTCTTCCCCTGTGACTGTAGCTGTTGTTTGAGCTACTCATTTTCTTCCTATAGCCTGACCCACTGGATGCTTTCCACATGTCGTACCATAGCCAATTCTCTTCTGGCCTCTTTGAGCTGCTCCTCCAGAGGACCTATATCTGCTACTCCATTGGACTTAGCGATTTCATCCAAGTGTGGGTCCTCACCCTCTCTTCCTCTAGTGCAAGGAAAAGTGGCACTGTGAATTTCTGAGGAATGATCTTTCCGGCCTCCAAGAAGTTATAATAGGAGCCTAAGCTGGGCTGGGGGCTAGGTTCCATAATGTGCTCTACCTCTTCTTCCTTCTGTGGTGATTTGGCTGCCTCACCTTCCATTTCTTCAGTCTCCTTCAGTCTAGCCAATGTTTCCTGTAGAATGGTTTCAGCATCCTGTAGAGAGGTTTTTGTGTCCAGCATTTTCATCCTCTCCCTCCAGGTGGATGTCTTTGGGCTTCCCCGCTCATAAGTGATGGCTACCTTGGAGGGGGACCTCTCCTTTGGTGTGGTAGGGGTGTCTACAATGGTGATTGGTTCTTTGGATGGAGGTTGGGGTCTGCCGATTTTAATTCTTACACTTCTTCTTGCCTTAAAGTACAGGGGAGGCTCCCTCTTTCGCTTTCTCTTCTGCTTGGGGGACGTGCTTAGGGTGGCCAACACAGCTGCTGCCTCCCTAGCTAAAATCTCAGCCAATTTCTCCTTCTGCTTCCCTTTCCCTGGACTTCCTATAGAAAGTCCTGTAGTGGCCGTTTTCTGGCTTCCTGTAGAAGCCGTTTTCTGACTTCCTGTAGAAATAGTCTGCTGGCTTCCTGTAGAACCAATTTTCCCTGATTTGGCTTGCTTGGCTGAGGGTGCCTTCTCTTTGAGTTGTGCTGTGGTTTCCTTGGGTGTTGTTTGCACCCTTTCAGTCTTCTCTGCCCGAGTTTGCAACCGTTTCTCCATTGGCATTGGTGTTTTTACTTTACTTCCAGCTTTGGCCTCAGCAACTTGTCCTTTTTCTTGCTTTTCCTTTTGTTTTTCTTGTGGCTTTTCCTATGATGGCCTGTCCTGGGTTTTCTTACCCTTAGCTTCCTTACCCTTAGTTTTCTTCTCTGCCTCAATATGCTCCTTCTCCTCACTGCTGGATGAAGTGAGTTCTTCTGCCAGAGTCCGGATATCATCATTCTTGGTCATATTGCGGAAAATCTCCCAGGAGATAGGGACGGTGTAAGTATGGAGGGCATCTTCTACGAGGAGCTTGATAAGCCCATGATGAGCCAGCTGGTCTGGTGTCCCCTCCTTCAGTTTTGTGCCACACTCAATCAATGACTGTAGGAGGAAGTATGGGATGCTCAATTTTTGTTCTGAGGGAAAATCCATCTTATGCCTGAGCTCAGTTAACAAGCGGAAGTGATAACCATACACAATACTAAATCGCCCCTCACAGGTAATATATTTCATAATTTGAAGGCTGACCTCACTCCAAAATGGCTGTAAGCTAGCTCTCCGGACCCCATTTTTATCCTCTGAAAACTGTTCTTCTGGTAGGAAGAATTCCTTTTTGGCTTTTTGGCCCAATTTCCTTTCCTCTTTATCCCAGGGCATCCCCAATGGCAAATTAGTGACCCGGCTAATGAGTTGTGGGGTGAGTCTCAAGGTCAATCCCCTAAAATTTACAGTTGCCACTGTTTTTTATTTGGGTTACAGGGACCTTAGGAACTCCTCTGTTATTTCATCATCGTGACCCTGAATTTTATCACAGAAGGTCATCCACTTTGCATGGTTAAACAAGTCTACCACCTCAGGAGTTTCTCTCAACTTCTTGGAATTTGAGGGTTCCTTTCTGATAAACCCTCATGGCATGGTGAAAATACCCTTTTTTCGGCTTGAGCTCTGGTTAGAATGGAAATTTGGATATGGTTTTCCTCTTTGGTTCTCAAGACAGGGTTTCTCCGCTGTTTGTATCTCCCCTTTCACCAATGCTCTGGTTAAAATACTGCTGCCACCCAAAACTTGACTTGTCGAGAGGAATGAAGCTCTCACAGACAGAGTGCAGAGCAAATTTTCATACCAATCATATAACAGTCACAAAAAAAAATTATATGTGCACAGGTGAGCCTTTCAGCGGTTTATCGTTCTAATGGGGAGAGTTTGTTAACAAGAAGCACGGGGAGAATATGACGCAGCACCATTCGAAAGAAATTCGGTGTATCGTATAAGCAAACCACCATTCTTGACCCACAGGCAGACTGGTTTCAATTTTCCCACTTTAAACAAGCTAATTCACCACCTTTCGAAAATTAAGCATGGGGATGGCATGTTCGGGCCTACCTCTCTTTGAGATTTCCAATTCCGATGCACAGACACAGGTTTCTCTGCTCCAGTAGCTTTCACTATGCTTCCTATAGAGCTCCTTCCTGTAGAGAGCTTTTGCTGCTTCTAGAGGACGTCACGGCGCTGTGGAGCAAGACTGGGACGTGGGAAGAGTTTGAACTAGGCCGAGAAACTCGGGCTAACGAACTGCAGAGGAGGAGGACGTTCACATTGCTGAAAAACCGGTTGTGGCATAAATGACAGTGGTTGATGTGCGTGCTCTGGCAGAATGATTTTGAAATATGGCGCAATTCATGGCGCGGGGGGTGAGGTGTCCAGGACGAGCCGTTAGACAACGTCACGACCATCATTCCTCGGCGTGTTTCTGACCGCCAATATCTATCTCCGCCATTACCCTCCGTTAGCCTTGTCAGTCTGCCGATTTCACTGCAAATCTGTTGATTTCCCTGACTGGCCACTTCCCACGTGTCGGCTCCACGTCTTTCTGGCAGAATCGAGCGTAACCATGCTCGTTCGGATCCCACGAGACAGTTCTACTGGCTGTGGATGGCCAGTTGACTGACCATTGCATTTGTTCAATCCGCACATTCACAGACATGCAAGTTTCATAGTATAGTTCATGTTAATTTGACGAAATAAGGTTAAGCACTTACCTGGGGTGACCGCGGACGTGTTTCGCAGGTTTTTGGACGTGAAGCAATGGTTTTGCTCACTGCTGCTTCATGCACAGGCGTGGTAATTCCCTCATTCATTTGCTGATGCCAGATGCAAGGCTTTCAGGAACCGGTCCTATGGTGGTGAACGTTGCATGCACGGCCCAATCTGCTCTTAGCTGTTGAGGAGGTGTTCGCGGAGCTGGTTGCATGCCTCTTGTGCTGATTTCAACTGCTCCTGACTCCATAGTGTGTATTCCAGATGGATCAGCTGCTACAGGATTCCTGTAGGACATCCTGTAGCTGCTTCTCCTCCTGGGCTGCATGCTGAAACGGGCACGGCTACAGTCATGGATGAAGGGTCCTCTTGGAGCTTTTGACAAGTATAGTGTGCGGGCCTTCATGTATTTGATTTGTCCCTTGGAAGAAAATGGCGATCTGAGGAAAAAGGGACTTTTTTTACACGACTGTACAGGGGTACAGGACCCAATGGTGGTAATGGCAGTGGATAGAGAGGAAACAGGTGATGGATGGGACAAAGGGGTGGCTGTAGGCCTCACCAACAAACTTCAAGTCTTAAATCCTCCTCCAAAATCGATTTTGGCTTGTCCAAAGGTTCTACAGGATGTTTCCTGTAGAAATGCAGAACTTCCTGTAGAAAGCCCTGAAACTTCCTATAGGAGGTTGAATCTTGACCCGAATGTGTCCAAATCTTGGAAAAAGTGTGTGGCCATGGAGGGAGTGTCGGTTAGGATGCCTGGTAGCTTGGGATGGACCCCTGTTCTTGGTTTGTGCGACCCTCTTTATCTGCGTTATATCCCTGCAACCTGCAATAATTTCAAAGATCAAACCTGTTTTTTTCTTTTTTCTCTTCTTTTTCTCCTTGTTTTTTTTTTTTTTTTTTTTTGAGAGACAGCAGGGGCACCTCTATGAGGTTTTCACCCCCACTATCTGCCCTTGGCACCTCAAAGAGGTTTTCACCCAAGGATCTTTTTTATTCCATTTCTTTATTTTTTTGAGAGACAGCAAGGGCGCCTTCATGAGGTTTTCACCCTCACTGCCTGCCCTGGCCACCTTAGAGAGGTTTTCATCCAGGGATCTTTTTTTTCCCTTTTTTTTTTTTTTATTATTATCAAGGTGTGGCCAAAACAGAGGCAGAACCATGCTCTATTACCAGCACTAATTTTTCCACAGTTTCAATGAATTCCTGCCTCGAGAGGGGTTTCTTGTAGATTTTCAGTTGATGTCCATTAACAAGCATGGGGATGGCCTCTTCATCAATGGTCCTGATAAGGACTGAACCATTGTCGTTACATTTCTCCACTATATATGGTCCTAACCATCTTGTCCTCAGTTTCCCTTTGAAATCCTTGTATCTTGAGTCATACAGCAACGCCCAATCTCCCGACTGGAATTGCTTTTCATTAAGGTGTCGGTCATGCCATATCTTCCTCTGGAGTTGAACTACTTCTGAGTGGAGGAGGGCCTGCATTCTTTGTTTATCTAATCCATTCAGCTGCAATAATCTCTCACGTTGAGCATGGATGAGATCTAGGTCCAGCTGAGCTGCCACTCTCAATGTATTGTATTCGAACTCTATGGACAACAAAGCTTTCTTCCCATAGACCAGCTCATAAGGTGTGAAACCGGTTTTGGTCTTCCAAGTGGTGTTGTAGGCCCAGGTGGCCTCAACCGGGTGATCTGCCCAATCCTTTCTGCTGCTGCTCACAACCTTGGTCAAAATCCCTTCCAATGCTCGATTAGTGACTTCCACTTGCCCATTTGCTTGAGGATGATAGGGGGTTGAAGTCTTGTGCTTGATCTTGTGATGAGCAAGAAAATCTTCAATAAGGTTGGAGGTGAACTGGTTTCCTTGATCTGTGACTAACTCTCTTGAGTAGCCAAACTTGTAGAAGATATTTTCCCTCAGAAACTCAGCCACCTTTTCTTCTGTTGCTGCTTTGATTGCCTTCGTTTCTGCCCACTTGGTCAGATAATTGGTGCACACAATGATGTAAGACTGTTGCTTTGAAGGAGGGTTGATAGGACCCACAAAATCCATGCCCCACTTCTCAAATGGCTCGAAGATCACTTGAGGTTGGAGAGGCATTTCATCTCTTGGAGTCGGTTTCCGCATCCTCTGACATCGGTTACACTGGCTAACATATCTTCTGACATCCTGATGAAGAGTAGGCCAATAGTAGCCTGCCTGTAGAATTTTGAAGGCAGTCCTTTTGGCTGCAAAGTGGCCTCCACAAGGTCCATCATGATAGGTTAGGAGGAAGTCAAAGACTTCCTCCTCCCTAACCCAATGCCTCAAGATCTGATCTGGGCCAAGTTTAAACAGGTTGCCCCTGATCCAAGTGAACGAGGCACTCTTCCTTACAATTTTGCTCTTCTCCTTTGAGGACAGATGCGGAGGGAACTGTGCTGAGACCAAGTAATTTTCTATATCAGCAAACCATGGAGAGAGTACTGAGATAGCAAATAGATGTTCATCTGGCATTTGGTCATCCATTGTTCCTTCTTCACCTGCAGGCAAATCCAATCTAGACAAGAAGTCAGCAACAACATTTTCCTTACCTGGCTTGTCAACAATCATCAAATCAAATTGCTGTAACAAAAGTAACCATCTAATAATACGAGCATTAACATCAGGCTTATTCATTAAATATCTAATCGTAGCATGGTCAGTGTGCACAAATGTTTGATAACTGGTGATGTAGTGTCTGAACTTGTTTAGGGAATGGACTACGGCCAGGAACTATTTCTTGGTTACAGTATAGTTCATTTCTGCCTTGGACAGGTTTTTGCTAACGAAGTATATGGCATATGGGAGTTTCTCCTCAATTTGTCCTAAGGCTACCCCTATGGCTTTGTTCGAGGCATCAGTGTGGATGTGGAAAGGTAGGGCCCAGTTTGGACCTCTCAAGATCGGGGCGGACACCAGCTTTTCTTTCAACTCATCCAGTGCCCCTTGACAGTTGTCAATCCATTTAAACTCAACATCTTTCCCTAAGAGTCCAAACAAAGGCGAGGCTAGCTTGCTAAAGTCTTTAATGAATCTTCGATAATATCCTGCTAAGCCTAGGAAACTCCGAACATCTCTTACCTTTTGAGGAGGTGGGACCTTTTGGATGATAGCAATTTTATTAGGATCCACCTGTAATCCTTGGCGGGAAATGGTATGTCCTAGCACGGTCCCTTCAGTCATCAGAAATTCACATTTTTCAGGACTGAGGGACAGGTTCATCTCAATGCACTTGGTTAGAACTTTTCCTAGATTGGTCAATGCTTCTTGGAAGTTGGACCCATAAGGAGTGAAGTCATCCATGTAGATTTCTACCGAATCATGGACCAACCCAGAAAAGATGCTCAATACTTCTCTCTGGAAAGTGGCAGGAGCGTTGCATAGCCCAAAGGGAAGGAATCGATAGGAAAAGGTACCCCAAGGACAGGTGAAGGTGGTTTTATCTTGGTCTTCTGAGCTGATTTGGATCTGGTTATACCCGCTGAACCCATCTAGGAAAGAGAAGAACTTCTTCCCTGCCAATCCATCCAACACTTGATCTATGAAAGGCAAAGGGAAATGGTCTTTCTTAGTGGCTTTGTTAAGTTCTCGGTAATCTACATAGATTCTCCACTTCCCATTCTTCTTGGGCACAAGCACTAGGGGCGAAACCCACTCACTATCGGAGATAGGATAGATGAATCCTGCATCCAACAATTTCTGCAATTCTTCTTTGAAAATGTCGTTAAGGGCTAGATTCATTCTCCTCTGAGGTTGCCTGAATGGTTTACAATATTCTTTAATGTAGATGTGATGGGTACAGACCAAAGGATGGACTCCTTTCATCTCTTTATAGCTCCAGGCAAAAGCATCTAAATGTTTGTTCAGTAAGCTACACACCTCCTTCTCCTAGGAAGGAGATAGGGAGGAGCTGATCTTCAAAGTTCTCTCAGGGCCAAACTCCACATTCTTAACTCTGGGAGAGGTTGGATCAGTCACACAGAGGTCCACTAAGGTGCTGGCTTGGGTATCCTCCATCAATTCCTCTAAGGACAATGCATTGGGAGGTGGATTCTGAATCAAGGTCTCAATCAAATCATCCTCGATTTCAGGACCTCCCCTAGTGGTTCCTATGGTGCACAAGGGTGTAGAGTATACCTCATCCTCATCTCCTTCTTCCAGCCAGAGTGGTAAGTCATGTTCTAGCAGAGGCTGGGCAGGAGGGTATAGGACTAGCTGCTTGGACATAGGACCATTTTTGATGGTCATGTTTCCAGCTCGGCAACTGATGTAAGCATCCGCAGTGGCTAACCAAGGCCTTCCCAAAATGAGGGGGTATCCAGTAAGCTTTTCCTTTGGTTGAAGGACTAAGAAGTCCGCAGGATACTCCTAAGAGTCAACTGAGACCAAGACATCCTCCACAATCCCTTCAGGAGTCACGGTGGAGCGATCTGCCAACTACAGGACTATCGAAGTCTTCCTTAAGGAACCATGAAGGTTGAGTTTAAGCATGGTGTCCCTGGTCATCACATTAATGGCAGCCCCTAGATCAATCAAGGTATGAGAGATAATGGTGCCATTGTTGTGGACATCAACTACAGGACTCCAGGGTCCAAATACTTTAGACAGATTACTTGCCCCAACATTAGATCTGTTATGAAACCAGCTCAAGAAAAGATAGATCAATGCCTTAGAATTCAGCCTCTTCGAGGGGGCAACTTCCTTTACATTACATAAATGAACAAGTCTTGGATGATTCAAATGAAAAAACCTCCTTTCTATATATAGGAGTCTAAGGAGTCACAATATAATCCAGCCGACCTAACAATAATAATATAAAGCCACAAAAATAACAATAGAGGGATTCTATAGGGCACAATAATAACAATATGGGGGCAATAGGGGCACAAAAATATTAATAAGGGGTATAACTACAATAGTAATGGGGTAATCACTAGTATTATAGGGACCCAACATGCCCCTCTCCTTCAAAAAAGTGTTGTCCTCAACGCTTGAGTAGTTCTGGATACTTCTGCATAAAATTCTCATCCTCCCATGTGGAATCTTCAGCGGATAAGTTATTCCACTTGATAAGATACTCTGAAATTGATCGATTTTGTAGCTGTCGAGTTCTTGTTTCTATGACTGCTTCTGGTTCCAATATAATTTTTCCTTCCTCGTCAAGTTCTGGCAATATTGTTTGAACTGGGAGCTTGTCACCTATAACCTTCTTTAAACATGAAACATGGAAAACTGGGTGCAATCGAGAAGCTGTAGGAAGCTCCAATTTGTATGCCATAGTAACAATCTTTTGCAACACCTTGTACGGACCATAATACTTTGGTGATAATTTATTATCCTTCTTAGCTTGCTTGAGGGACATTTGCTTATATGGTTGTAGCCATAGGAATACCCAATCACCTACATCAAAACTTCTTTCACTGTGATGTTGATCTTCCTGTTGTTTCATTCTATTATGTGCCAACACGACGTTATCCTTTAAGAGTTGGAGGACTTGTTGTTGATGTTCGATGTGATGTTCCACTGCCTGAACCTTAGAATTTTCTCTTAAATATGATGTGATGGATGGTGGTTGATACCCATAAAGTGCCATAAATGGGGTCATTTTTGTTGCTGTATGGAAGGAAGTGTTATACCACCATTCAGCCAAAGGCAACCATTTGACCCATTGTGTCTGTTTATCAGATACAAAGCAACGAAGATATCCTTCCAAACATTTGTTTACTATCTCAGTTTGCCCATCAGATTGAGGATGATAATATGAGCTATGAGCTAACTGAGTACCAAGACAAGAAAATAATTCTGTCCAAAAATTTCCCGTGAAAATGGGATCTCTGTCACTTACAATAATCTTTGGGTTTCCATGTAGCTTTTGAATTGTTTCCATAAATGCAGTAGAAACTGTACTGGCTTTAAATGGATGTGATAATGCACAAAAGTGTGCATACTTGGTAAGTCTGTCAACTACCACCATGATGACACTCTTTCCCTCAGACTTGGGTAAACCTGTGATAAAATCCATTGAAACCTCCTCCCAATGTTGGCTTGGAATGGATAAAGGTTGTAATAGACCCGGAGTCTTAATTGTTTCAACTTTATTTTGTTGGCAAACCAAACATTCCGCCACAAATTTTTGAATATCTGATTTAAGGCCATCCCAAAAAAATTCCTTCTTAACCCTGTGGTAAGTTTTTAAAAATCCTGAGTGCCCTCCTAAGGGAGAAGTGTGCAATTCCATAAGAATCTTTTGTTTTAGCTAGGAATTCTTACAGAGGTATAAGCGATCTTTGTACCATAACGAATCATTTTTCCAGCCAAATGTATCAGACGTACTGGAATCTTGTTGTAACTTTCGAATAAGTGCCCACACTTCTTCGTCATTCTTCCATTCCTCCCTTGCTTCATTTATACAATCTAGTTGGATAATAGAAATGGCGCACAACAATGCTTCCACATCCTCATCCTTTCTTGAGAGTGCATCTGCCACCACATTTTGCTTCCCTTTTTTGTAGATGATTTCAAAGTCATAACCCAACATCTTTGTGACCCACTTTTGTTGCTCTTCAGAGGATAATCTTTGTTCTAAAAAGTATTTAAGGCTACCATGATCCAATTTTACCTTGAAGTGTCTTCCCATTAGGTAGGGTCGCCATTTCTTAAGTGCATGGAGTATTGCCAACATTTCCTTCTCATAAATAGCTTTGCTTAAAAACTTTCCCTTGATTGGACGACTTTCAAAAGCAATGGGTCTTTCATCTTGCATTAGAACAACACCAATTCCATTTCCTGAAGCATCAAATTCCACAATAAAGGTTTTTGTGAAGTCTGGTGTAGCTAAGACCGGTGCTTGGCACATTGCCTCTTTAAGATGTTCAAAGGCCTTTGTTGCTTCCTGAGTCCATGAAAATGCATCTTTCTTCAATAATGTTGTTAGAGGTGCTGCTATTCTCCCATAATTCTTAACAAACTTGCGATAATACCCTGTCAACCCGAGAAATCCTCGCAGATGCTTTATGGATGTGGGGATTTTCCATTCCTTAATGGCTTTAATTTTGCTAGGGTCTACCTTAACTCCTTCATGAGATACAATATGACCCAGATATTCCACCTCCTGGACTCCAAAGAAACATTTGGATCTTTTTGCATATAATTGTTTCTCCTCCAATAGTTGTAGCACCCTGTCAACATGTTCAACATGATCCTTCCAAGACTTGTTGTAGATTAGTATATCATCAAAAAATACTAACACAAATTTTCTAAGGAATGGTTTGAAAATTGAATTCATCAAACCTTGAAATGTTGAAGGTGCATTGGTAAGGCCAAAAGGCATGACCAAAAATTCATAATGACCCTCATGAGTTCTAAATGTTGTTTTCGGAATGTCTTCAGTCTTCATTCTGATTTGATGATATCCTGAACAAAGATCCAACTTGGTGAAGTAAATTGATCCATGCAATTCATCCAGTAATTCATCAATGACAGGAATGGGGAACTTATCTTTAATAGTGAGCTTGTTGAGCTCCCTATAATCCGGACACATGCACCATGATCCATCCTTCTTGTGCACCAATACTACTGGAGCAGAGAAATAACTTTGACTCGGTTGAATTATACCAGCCTCTAGCATTTCTGCAACCATACGTTCAATTTCACTCTTTTGGACATAGGGATATCTGTACGGCCTGATGTTTGGAGGAACACTTCCTGCAATCAGATGAATAGCATGATCATGATCACGCATAGGTGGGAGACCTTTGGGAGTCTCAAATACCTTGGAATGATTATCCAGGACTTTTTGGAGATCTGGAGAAATAGATGATTCCAACGTGGAAACATCTAGCGAACATAATTGTGCAATTACACCTCTTTTCTCGTTTTTTAGAAGCTTTGTCATACCATTAGAGCTGATTATCTTTCCTGGTTTCCCTGCAATACCCCTTAATTCAACTTCCTTTCCTTCTGTAGAAAATTTGATGAAAAGTTCTTGAAATTAAAAGCTATTGTACCCAAGGATTGTAGCCATTGGACTCCTAGTACAACATCAGCACCTCCCATTGGAATGGAAAGCATTGGGCTAGTTAATACATATTCTCCCATGGATAGCTTGATATTATGGCACTTTCCAGAGCAATTTATTGTTCCTCCATTTGCAATCATCACTTGAAACTCTAGTGCTGGATATAGGAAGCAATTCAATTCTTTTGCTACCTTACAATGAATAAAATTGTGGGTGCTTCCTGCATCAATCAACACTATTACCTTTTTCTTCTTGATTTGTCCTTCTATCTTGGTGGTTTGAGGAGTGGTAATTCCCACCAATGCATTACAAGATATGGTCGGATTTATTTGTTCTTCATCTAGGCTTTGTTCCTGGAGTATATCCTATTCTTTTGACCTTTCTTGCTCCTTTTCTTCTTCCTCTTCACAATCTATGTATAATAATTTCTTCTCAGCACACTTATGACCTTTAGTGTATTTGCTATCACAACTGTAACAAAGCCCTTTTGCTCTTTTTTCTTCCAATTGTTGTGGTGTCAACCTTATAGGTTGTGGAATACTAGGGGCAACAACACTTCCGTCTTTATAGTTGTGAGTGGTATGCTTCCTGGTTGCCATAATTTTGCTTTTCATTTTTCTTGCTAACCTGAATGCCTTCTCTAATGAATCAGGTTCCCAGAGGCGAACATCATGTTGGATATTATCCTTTAAAGACCCTATGAACACATCAATCCTATGCTCCTCTGGAATATCTTTTATCCTTATGTTCAATTTTTGGAATTCCTCAATGTGCTCCATTATTGAACCCTTTTGTTTGAGACTTATCAATTGGCTAAAAAAAGTGTTGCTTTTTGTATCCTCATAATGTGCTATCAAATCTTCCGTAAAAATTGTCCAAGTGATAAATTGTTTACGAGAGCAAAGCCATTGATACCATACAAACTGATTTGGTTTCAAATATAAAGTTACCATACGTACCTTTTGTGTGTTTTACACATTATTGAGATCGAAGAATTGCTCCATCTGTAATATCCATGTGGCGGGATCCTTGCCATCAAACTTCCTCATATCGATTTTTGGAATATGGTGGGTCTTCGATCCAACATTAGAGTCTATGGAATCATGATTAACATTTCTTTTGTTCACATCATGAGTTTCCTTTACAACCTTTTCACTATTAGTAAGTATTTCTTGTAGAAAATTTGTCAAATCTGTCTTCAAATCTGCCATTTCTGTCTCCAAATATGTCTTCAAATCTGCCATGTCTCTCTTCAAATCTGTCTTCGAATCATCCGTCTTAGCTTCCATGCCCTTTATCTTAGATTCCATGCCATTTATCTTAGATTCCACGCCATTTATCTTAGCTTCTGTTAGCTTTTGTGAGCGTGACATTTGTTGCACTTGTTCTTGTAATTTTGATATATCATGTAGCATTTATTCCTCTTCTTCATGAGTCATGCTAGAGCCTCCAAGTTCCTTACTAGGTGTTTGCATTTTCTTTCCTCGGGGCATCAGTTACCGATAATAATGCTTTACTATGCCCTTTGAATTCCTTCAAACCAAGCTTACACAAAAATTTAAAAAAAAAACTACACACCTTTTTTCACTTTGTAGAAGCCTGATATTGAATCTAATGTATCTCTGTAAATTCATATCCTCTAGTTCTGAAATTGCAACCTGTAGTATCCTTCTACGTCCTCTTTCCAATGCCACAAGTCTGACCCAAATTGGATTCTCCAAGGAAGAGTTATGCGAAATCTCCCACAGTGACTTGATTATAGACTAGTTCAGTAGAGCGAACTTGTACAACGTGCCATGAGTCACTGTTTCGACCTTTGGACCTGAAAAATGCATACACGAAACTACAGTCCATCCTCTTTTTGTACCTTCTGACAAAATATCAATCTGATCCCCAAAGAGACAGTTATGACAATTTTCCCCAGGTCACCTGTTTGGAATGTAATTCATGAGTCTGCAAAAAGACCAACTTCCTCATATCATATCTCCGCAAATATAGCGCAAAAGGCTCTGAAATTCAGACCCAAGGTTCAGGGCGATTTCTTCTCAAATGGGTTTTTTTTGCAACTTCTGAAACATCGCAGAAAAAATGTTATAGCAAAAATGCCACGATGACCTGTTTGGAGTAGCGAAACCCTAGAATCCAAAGCTCTGATACCAAATGTTATGAAACCAGCTCAAGAAAAGATAGAAAAGATAGATCAACGCCTTAGAATTCAGCCTCTTCGAGGGGGAAACCTCCTTTACATTACATAAATGAACAAGTCTTGGATGATTCAAATCACAAAACCTCCTTTCTATATATAGGAGTCTAAGGAGTCACAATATAATCCAGCCGACCTAACAATAATAATATAAAGCCACAAAAATAACAATAGAGGGATTCTATGGGGCACAGTAATAACAATATGGAGGCAATAGGGGCACAACAATATTAATAAGGGGTATAACTACAATTGTAATGGGGTAATCACTAGTATTATAGGGACCCAACAAGATCAAACAGTTGTCCTATGACATCGATAGTCGAGGCATCTCTCTTTCTCCTGCCTGGGTGCCTGAAACACTTCTCCTTAATCAATTTGTTGTATATCGGTACATCTTTGATGGCCTAGAGAAGGGGTATTCTCACACACAACTGTTTTAGTTCCCCTAGAAGTTCAGTCTCCTCTGGGTTTGGTTGTGTGGTTACTGTTAGTCGCTCAGGAAAGGGTGGAATGGCTTTGGGTTCACTTTCCTATTTCTCTTCCTCGTCCTCTGGGGGAGGAGGTTGGCGATCTAGAAGGGTCTTTCCGGATCGCAGGTTGATCTCCTGGATCTCCACAGCATAGGTGGGACATGTTGTTTCCCCAATGTATACCTGTTGGGCCTGTCGGTTGTTGGGGTTCGGGTTCGGTTGGGCAGGCATCTGGGGTTGTCTTGGAGGAGCAGGAGGTAAGGGTTGCGGTTGAGCCGGTGGTGGAGGCAGAATGGCGGGAGGAGAGTTGTATTGGGGCCTCCACCTCGGTTGAGGTGCATTCCACTGAGGTTGTGGCTAGACATGTGGGTGAAACGAATGAGCAGTGGGTTGAGAATGGTATTGAGGTGGATAAGACCACGAAGGAGGTGCAGACCAGGAAGGATGAGCAGGGGGTCCCCAAGAAGGCATGTGAGCAGATTGGTTGGGGCTATAATAAGCTTGGGGTGTCCCTTGCATCCCTTTCTGGTAAGGTCTGGGTCCATGTGGTCTTCTTTGGTTGAGGAAGTAGAGAGGTTCAGTGGGTGCCTCAGTCCCTTGGTACATGGCTTTGAATCCAGGAAAGGTTTGGCATTGGTTTGTGGGGTGGTTCTTCTCACAAACGAAACATACCTCCACTGAGTGCAATGGAAACTCGTTCTTAGGGTGCTTCCTCGTACATCGGGGATAGAAAATGGCCAAAGCCCTCTCAGCATCCTCCTTCTTTTGTTGGATTCGGAAAGTATCAAGTTGCATGGCAATGATCTGTCTCATCTCACTTTTGAGGTCTTCTATCTGATTAGCAAAATCATGCTTGGAGAAGGTAGTACTAGCTGAAAGTGGATTCCCCCTACCTCTTTTTCGGGCTGCCCTAGAGTAGTTTCTAAACACAGTCTTTATGTCCTCATAAGGTAGTTGGTAAATATCTCCTCCAGCTAGCATGTGAAGGGTATCTAAAAGGTCTTTGGGGACTCCTCGGAGCAGAACCAACTTTAGAGATTCAGGGTCAAGTGTGCACCTGACCTGTTTATAGCTAAGTTGGAACCTTTCCTCATAGTCCTCTAGAGACTCATCATTTCCCATGGTCATCCGAAAGATTTCCCCCTTGGTTTCCTTTGACCTACAGTAATCCCAGTATTTGTTGTTAAAGGCTTGCTACATTTGAGCCCAAGTAGTGATATTGTTTCCAGGTAACCCCATGAACCAGCGTAATGCTGCATCCTTGAGGGTAGTGGGAAAGAGTTTCAACTTTTGCTCATCTTCGATATAGTCATAAGTTAGACAAAGGACAACAAACTCAAACAGGAAGGTATCAAGGTCTTCAGTGGTCAATCCATGGAAATGAGGTAAGGCTGAGGGACTTATGTTCTTCATTTTCATGTCCCCGTTAGTCTCTCAGATGGGGAAGGTACCTTCTATTCTCTCATCATCGTCTCTACCATTTCTGTTGTCAGCCATAGTCTCAAAAGGATTGTTTTCTTGCTCTTCTTCTGTTATAGGATCTTCGTATATCTCAGGAGGTTCACCTATAGGTTCCTCTGGATCACTGCCACTAAAGAAGAGAGAAGGGTGACTCAGTGAAGTGGTGGGGGTGTTGGGTAGGAATTTTCCGGTATTATCTCTGTTCCTATGACGCATGAAAGGACTTTTGGTTGTTTTGTTTTTTTTTCTCTGCTTGTACCTGAAAAACTGAAACAGATGGAATTGAAACTATCTAAAATCTATCTTGCAGAAATGAAAATGCGGAATTGAAATGAAAGCAGGGAAAGATTAATCTATTTTGCTGAAGTCAAATTGCGAGAAGGAAATACTAGACTACACTTGCAAAATTGAAATTCTATTTTACGCTTGCAGAATTGAAATTCTATCTTACGCTTGTAGAATTGAAAGGTTAATCTACGAAAGCAAGAAATGTCTAATTTACTTTTGCAGAAACGAAATTGCAGAATGGAAATGAAATAAACTATTTAGGAGGAAAATAGAAGAAAATCAGCAATCACAAATACTCTGACGCTTCCCCGGCAACGACGCCAAAAAGGGTGGTGAGCTCTAGTATTGCAGCAATAATGCTACAACTCCTGGGACTCCCTTCTTTACTTTTATCAACCCGGTAGTTCGTAACAAACTTGGAAGCGATGGTGCTGTATGCACAAGTACTAGCTCTTGCCGCAGCTGTCACTTGGTCAGCTAGCACAAGTCCGCTAGGGGCTCAAGCCAACTTCTATGAGCTCTGAGAAGAAGCTTTTTAACTGATGGATGAAAGCTACTTTGAATAAGGCTGACCTACTTGCAGGAAGACAGTGAAAAGCTAAAAGGAAATGCAAACCCTAGCAAACCCTAATTCTACCGGCTAACCCTACTGATGCAAGGAAGAGGATGCAAGCTACTGAAAGGAATGCCATTGAAATATAGGAAGGTAAATACATGTATCTAAGCTATTTCTATAGTAACATCTGAAATTTTTGAATAAGTTACCAGAGTTATTATACATATGTTTTGACTGTTTTTGGGTTGTGCAGAGGTGGATGGGCAAGAGGAAATGTTTGGAGGAGGTCAAGAAGGTTCAGAGAGGGCCTAAGGGGTCCCTAACACCTTTCCCTAGAGTTTCACCGAGTTTGGCTATCAAGAAACCTCATTCGTGAGCCTCTACAGGAAGTCTGAAGGGGTTCTGCAGGATGTCTACGATTTTCTACAGGATGTCTGGAATTTTCTATAGGATGTTCAGTAATGAGGTTTTTGGTGGATGAATGGAGAGGGAAAGGTGAAGGAATGAGTGTGGAGGTAGGGTGAGGGTTGGAGATGGTCTAGGGCTCGGTGGATGGAGTTGTGGACAGGTGTGGATGGTTGTATTTGGTTCAAAGAAGACTAAAGCGATGTTACACACAAAACTAGGGTTATGGGAGCAAATGGCGAACAGGAGGCAAGGATTCTAAGCAGAGGGTGGAGTGGATGGTGTTGATGGAGAATGAACAGCTGAAGGAGTGGTACAGGTGCTCTGCAAGGCGTTTCTTCCAACTGATCAAACGAAGACTTGGAATTTCAAAAACCTAATTACGATGACCTAATCTACTAGCTGCCAGTAAAGAGAATGAATCAGAAGTGTGACTTGCAATGAAACTGTGTATTTTAGCTCATGCAACTAAGCAAACGAAAGTCTGAACTTGTAACCAACTTCTACACATGGAAATCAAACACTAGCGATTGCATGGCAAAGCAAAATCAGTGTTTTTGTGGGCAGCAAAGTTATCCTGATCACAGCTCCAGATCCTACTGAAGGAGAGGTGAAACCAAAGATGTTTGATGGCCCTTTTCTTGAAGCCTTTTCCTATTAACAACCTATCAACAAAATCTGAGCATTCAAAAGTCTATCTAACCATTTACAGTGACTTGGTTAATCAGCAAACTTTAACCTACTTAACAGAAATGTTTTTGCAAATGCATAAAGAACAACTAACAATACATAGAGGAGGCCTTAGCACTCGGGTTGGGCCCAACCCCAAGAGCTACAGGCTCCTATAAAGGACTCAAATCTGATACCAAGTAAAGCTGCTTATCATTATTCAAAAATAACCATCATAAGAAAGTTGTACAGCATTAGCTATAATAAAACAGGCTGAGCAAAATGACAGCACTATAGTGCAAAAATAACAATAGTTCCAAAAGTAAACTACGAAGGCTGAGGCCTTCCTATTTGTACAATACGAGGGGGCTAGCAGCCCTCCTAGATTCAAGGGACTCGGCTGTCCCAACTGCTAGTGAATAGTCACTCCTCCAAAATCTGCTTGGCTGCCTTTAAAACTCGTTTTGGTGGCCTGTGGAGCTCAGTGTTGAGGGTGGAGATTTCGAGGAAGGCCATTTAATGCAAGAGACAACCTCCCTACGAATCCTCACCTCAAGCTTGGCTGTCAGCTGACGCATGATTGCTTGGTTTTGCTCCAAAATTTGTCCAAAAATCCTGAAATAACCACGTATTAGTCTCTTAGGTAGAGTGACCACCCTTATTCGTTCAAATAACATAAACATACTAGGAAAACATGCATAATCTATGAAAAATGGAGGATTGAACAAGGATAATTAGGCAAAATGAGCCCAATAGGTTACCCAATTTGGCGGCTCATCAGTATGTTTAACAGCACACATAATAAAGAAGTAATTTGAGCCTAAATACTTGTGGCGGAGTCTTAACAAGCTTGCAATACTAAGTCAATAGATGCAATGTGAATATTCATATGAATTATACCTTCCAATGACTGACTTAAACATACAACTACGCCTTAAGGTTGTTCTCTTGTGTATTTATAATTCAATTCATTTTTGTAAACTCTCTAGGATCTTTTGACTCTTTTTATAACCTACCCTGGAAACCTCAATTTGCATGAACATACTTAAATAATTCATCTTGATCTTCCACTTCTTCCATTCTCTTGATTTGTTGGCATTCATAATCTTTAGAAATTGTACATACACTTCTTTTGATTAACTTGCATTCAAACTTGAAGGCTTGTTGATTCATCCTAGGAAATCTTTGTTGGAATATTTCTATTTATACCATTAGTGTTTCAATCCTATAACCTCTAGGGATGTGTTATAACTTATGATCCTTAGCACATAAAATGATTACAAAGAATATACATTTAGAAAAGGAAAAATGGTCCCTTTTCATTATATCATAAATCCTTAAGGTACATTGATGCCATACAATAATCATTTTATGGAAGGATAAACCCCTATTAACTTGACTCTTTGAGTGGGAAACCTCTTAATGGGCAATGTTATATACAAGTACAATTCTAGACATATCGTAAGGATGCCCCCATCCTTATGTTCTAACAAACCATAACACTAACCACTATTGGCCTCTCCATTAATAAATGGGTCATATTACATTTATTGCATGATAATGATAACTATTTAGTAGGCCTTATTTAATAATAATTAACATAGTGAATGAAATCCATATTACAATAAATGATAATGATTTCTACACTAATATTAACTTTATTGGGCCCTTTAGTCCCCATCACATGACAATGAAGGATTCCACCACTCCACCCTACTTTGAGAAGCATTTCCCTAAACAGTTATACCTATGTACATCCATAATCTGGCCTCTCATGTATGGGTGTTGTCTTGAGTGTTAAGCGTGTAGAAGTCCAAAAAGTGTCTCCATAGGGGTAATTCATAAACCAAAGTCGCATGTATCATTGTGTTTACAAAGACAAATTTATCCTATCAACTTCACAAGTTCACATGAAAAAAAGGGCCAATGATATCTTCCTCCATTAAAATGGTGAAATTTTTTATTATGGCCCAAGAAGGCCTTCCTCCATTAAAATTATGAACTCTCTCACTATGGCCTGACTATCATAATTTGGGTATGAAAATATGAAATGTAGCTACCATGCAAGGCAAAGTGTAACACAAAGTATATCTAACTAATATAAGGTAGGAGAAGTGACTAAGGAGCTAATAATATAAATGATATCAAGGGGGAAAGTCCACTATTAGCATAAAAACGAACCTATACGAAACCTTCTCGCCTCCCTTACAAAGCTATAAATCTCAATTGCTAGGAACACTTCTCTACAATAGAATGAGAATACTAGAATGAAACAAGTAAGTCACATAACATAAATGAGAATAGTCTACTACTCAATGAAATTGAATGACCATAGACCTTAAGCACCAAATAATAGTATACAAAACACTAAAAGAATCCCCTATCTCAAATTAATTGTTAGTAGAAAAAGGATAAGTGGGTAGAAAATAAAGTGACAAGAAAGTCTAAATAATATAATCTTACAAACGGTAAGCATCGAGAGAGCTAAGAAAGACAAAAATAGTCAAAAACTAAGGACAAATATACAATAGTATAAAAGGTGAGCTAACAATGGCCTATTTAATAACTTATGAATATGACTTATGATGGTACCAAGAGGGATCAAATCTTATCCTAGCCTAATTCCAAAAAAGAAAGTGTTTTCTTTCTCTGAGTTACCTCCTCATATGCAAAAGCAATAATGATAATACAATGGTGTGTCAACAATTTGATCTACAACAAATCGTTATATAATGTAAATATTGTGTGTCTCTACTATGTTTTATGGCATATTTTAGTCTCAAATCTGTCGGTATCATTCTTTACCTAAGTGAACTCACAACAAATCACTCTATGATGTAGAGTTGTATCATTCTTTACCTAAGCAAACTCACAACAAATCATTCTATGATGTAGAGTTGTTTTACTTCTCCTCTACTTTCCTCGATTTTTAATTTAAATCAACTCTTCATTCTTCTATTTTCTTTTATGTTTGAAATTATAACAAGATTGTCAAAGTAGACCCTATTGCATGGGGTACTGCCTATAATTTTTTCATTCTTTACCTTAGCGAACTCACAACAAATCATTCTATTGTATCATTCTTTACCTAGGTGAACTCAAAACAAATCATTCTATGATGTAGAGTTGTTTTACTTCTCCTCTAGTTTACCTCAATTTTTAATTTAAATCAACCCCGTCATTCTTCTATTTCTTTTCAATTTGAAATTATAACCAGATTATCAAAGTAGACCCCATTGCATTATAATTTTTTTGAACAAATCTTTAAACATATACTTTTAATCTTTGAGAAATAATTGTAATCTTAATTCGGTTATTGAAAAATCTTAATAAAAAAATAATTTTTAAAATAAAAAATATATTATTATTATTAATTATAAAATAACACTAAAATTTAAGATTCAATAAACTTTTTTTTTTGTGTTAGGGTTATTTCGCTTTATTAATTATAAAGTAACACTAAAATTTAAGATTCAATAAACCATTTATGTGGTAGGGTTATTTTTTTTTATTAATTATAAAAGAACACTAAAATTTAAAATTCAATAAACTATTTATGTGTTAGAGTTATTTTGCTTTATTAGTTATAAACAAACACTAAAACTTAAGATTCAATAAACCATTTATTTATGTGTTATGTTTATTTTGCTACTAGTTACTTGGCAGAATGTCACAAGCCCTACTGTTTAGAATTATTTTGGATGTGGGTGACTTTGTCGTCGAGCAGCTGACTCATCAATTCATTTCAGTTGCGTTCCAAAAATAGTAAAAGCACGTCATTGTGGCGACATACCTGCTGTATCCAAGCAAGCACAGCAAGGAAAAGATATGTGCACACAAATATAATCATTAAATTGTAATATGGAATATATCAATCCAAAGGAAAGTGTAATATGGAATATATCTAACTAATCTTAGCTAGGAGACGTCACTAAGGCTAATAATACAACTAAAAGCAAAGGAAAAAGTTCATTATTGCGATAAAAATGATCCACTCAAAATCCTTTCATCTTGCTTACACGGATAGAGAAACTATATTGTTAGGAATACTTAACTAAATTGTTAGGAACCCTTATCTATGACATGACCAGTAAATTGGAATGAAACAAGTTAGTCACATAACATGAATGAGAATAGTCTACTACTCAATGCAAGTGAATGGCCTTAGACCTTAAGCACCTGAGAATAACCTATAAAATGCTAAAAGAATCCCTATTTCAAATTACTTGTTAGTAGTAAAAAGATAAGTGAGTAGCCAATAAAGAAATAAGAGAGTTTACATATTAGAATCTTACAAATGACCAACATTGAGAAAACTAGAAAAGACAAAAGTAGTCCAAAACTAAAGCCAAACAATAGTACAAAAAAATGCTAGCTAACAATGACCTATTTAATAACTTATTAAGGTGATTTACACGGCCAAGAAAAACACCATTTACATGACTATAATGGTTTTATTTATAAGATTTTCTAGTGACTTTTGGCCTTTAAATTTCTTTACACATATAATTATTTCTGTATCCTAATATCAATGATGAGGATATCTTTTAGTGTGAGATTTGGTTTACAAAATAGATGTAGAATTGGGATTAGCATAGGCTATATATTGTGATGCAATCACTATGGAACAACCTAATATTAAGAGTTTGAAAAATAAGACATAGATGAAGAAATAAACTCTAGATTGTTATAATGGTATAGATATGTTCATTTATCAATGCCCAGTTAAGTAATAAAAATACAATGTTCTTTCTAGGAAGATTTAGGAAAGAAAGCCATGTAATGACATGTCATAAATCCCACCTAAAAGCAAATAAAAGCTAGCAATTGATTTTAACTATTTCATATGCACAAAAATGTTACATGTGCATAAAAATGCTAAAATTTAACTAAAACTGACAATAATGACATCATAACTAGTAAATACATTGTATAAATACAATGTTCTCTCTAGGAAGATTTAGGAAAGGAAGTCATGTAATGACATGTCATAAATCCCACCTAAAAGAAAATAAAAGCTAGCAATTGATTTTAACTATTTCATATGCACAAAAATGCTACATGTACATAAAAATGCTAAAATTTAACTAAAACTAACAATAATGACATCATAACTAGTAAATACATTGTATACCTGCACAATATACACCCCACTCTCACATAAAATAGAAATACAATTTAGTGAGATATGTGGAAATATAAATAGGTCTCACTAAATATGTATAGCCATATCAGGTGACCATGTAAACAAAATTTCCCCTTGAAATGGAGTAATGGAAAACCCAATGGGAACCTCCCGTTGTAATAAGATAGAAGGCCACAATGTTGTTGGTTAGTATCCAAGATCCATAAGTCGACAAAACATGTTTTGATGATGGCGGACCAATGAAGTGCTCCCATAAGCGTGCTAAAAGATCCAAAATTGATGATAAGTCAATGAAATAAGATATGATGATGGTAGATCAATGAAGTGCACCTATAAGTGTGCTAAAGTAAAATGTTATAGATTATATTAATAATTTACTTCAAGTAATTAAGGTGCCATATTACATCAAAATGGTTGGTATAGCTGGAGTTTTCCTAACCCAAAAAAAATTATAATAAAAAAGTTTAGTGAATAGTTTTTAAGTGCGATATTTTGGAATTTTTAGTGGATTTTTTGTAGCAATTTAGCTAAAAAAATTGTGGCCAAATCTTGATTTATGTTGTTACAACTGGTTTTTTTTACTGCATATATAGATTCAATGGATTCAACACCCTCAAAACCCCCTGGAGGACTTCGATTGTGAAGAGTTCACCTGTCGATTCTGAAGAGTTCACCTCTCAAACTTATGACTTGTCAAATTCTAGACAAATTAGATCGAAAAACAAATAGGAAAACTTTCCAAAAATTCACACTCAAAGAATACTTGAAAAGGAAACACCAAAATTATCGTCAAAATAATGGTTAATGGAAATATTGTTATGGCCAAATTTGATGCAGGTGCATCTAACCTAGGTCAATCGTTTACTAGAGGAGTTAGTTTCTAAAGTGAGGATTTAATTATTTATTTTATTTTTCTATAGTTTTAGGAGAAAATGATAATTCCTGTAAATATGAGAAGATTCGAGAGTATTGTGGAAGGCTTGAGAGGATTATGGATTAGTTAGCTCTTGTCTAGGGATAAGAGATTAGATGGGAGATTTTATGGATTATGAGAGATATTTTAGAAGTTAGTTTAGGGATAAAAAACCTACTTTGATTCTAATCCATTTGTATAAATTGAGAAGAGTCTATGAGGCATGTAGGATGTAGAAGTGTCTGAGTGAATATGAGGAATGAAAGGCCATAATTTCTCCTGTAGTTATTTTTATTTATTAATTAATTATTTTTTGAGCTTATGTGATGCCTATTGCTTTCTTTTCAGTTTGATATGTGTTTGATCCTATATTATATGTGTCTGATCCTATATTATTTGTACATAAGTCAAAATTTTGGTATCAGAGCTGACTGAAACTAATAAAGAGTTGTTGTGAATCTAATCGCTAAGAGAAGATCTCCAATGTTGGTTTACATCGTATCCATGAAAGGTATACATGGAAAATATATTTCGAAAGACTCGTGACGTTTGTTGGGGTTTATGGCTTTTGGAAAGTTGTAGTCTGAAAATTATGTTTTTTTTTCTTGGAAAGTTATGGAAATTCCAGCCATATTTTGAAAAAAATCTTGTAGGGATTTTTGTAAATCCAAGTAAAAGTTGTCAAAATTCATAATTTTAGGTGTCATAAATGTTTTTGATGGTGCTGAATCCATTTCCACCATCAAAAACATGATTCAAACACTGCATCTACAATATTTTTTGAAATTTTTTTACCTGGATTCTAGCCACTTTTGATCGTACAGGCAATTCCTCCACCTTTGTAAACAACTCCTTTTGAAAACATGTATCAAAACTTAAAATACGTGAGACATGTCGCTATTAGATATATTTTACACTGTGTTGTATTGAGAATTAAAATGACCCCTCAGAGCTATTGATTTAACTCTCGTAGTTAGCTTATATCTTTACCAGTAAATTTTTTACAACCTAGAGGGTTGGATTCTTTATTATATAGGCTTCATATCACATACGTTGCTGCTCTATCTCCCCTGCATGACCTCTTTATTTCCATTATTTCAACTGCCTATTTAGCCCTCAAGGATGAGACTCATCCATTGGGTAATATTCGGTCTTCTTTTTTTTGGTCAAGTAAGAGTGGAGCCTTCAATTAACCGCAGGAAAGATTACATATGTTACATGTCTTTACAAGTATAAAGACCATCAAGGGCATACCCATTGATGATTAACCATCAACAAAACCCGAAACAAAACTTGAAACGTTACACATAAATCTTACACAAAAACCTTCGCCCATTATCCAACCCAATGGCTATTCGATAAGACCTCAATGATCCAACGGTCTTTAAAGAAATCGCTTTGGAGACTTGCACGACCATTACCTGCTTTACGAAGCCGACAAATAAAATAAATGGTCAATGAATAAAAATTCGGGTTTGTTCTAAGACTTAACCTCCAAAAACTTTTAAAACCCGATATCCATACGATCAAGCCCCTGTTGATCTGACGGTCCTCTAAGATATAGGAATGGAAACTAGCTCAATCTTTACCCTCTTTACAGATCTGATGAGGATTATAAATCGCTGATCTATAAATCTTCGGGTCTGCTTGAAGACTTAACATTCGATCAATTTCCAACCCGATAGCCATTCAATGATGGAGGCCATCAAAATTTGTGGTCAGCGACCTTCCAACAAGCCCGCTATTTACCAAGTATCCCTCCCCTGTAATTAACTCTGTTTTAAGCATTCTATGTCGGATCAACAGATATGATTGACTTCTCCTTCTGCTTTCTCCTATTTCCACTAGTCTTCCTTCTGTTCATTCCTCATGGTCTGGAAGTGCTCCATGTCTTTGGCCGCCTGTCTTTGACAATCATCACGCAATTTCCCCGAGGGTGTCGAATCCCAAGCATGCTTACTATAAATTTCCTTGCAAAGCACTCCTTCATTCGCCAGACGATCAACTAGCATATTGGCTTTTCTTCGCACATGAACGAAGCTGACCATTCTCAGGGTTCACAGGTGGGAATGAATACGCTGAAAGACCTGCAAAAGCCGCCAATGTTTTGAAACTTTTCCAGGTTCTGTTCCATTACATATCTTCTTGGCCACATTAATTACCAATTCAGAGTCTGCTTCAATGATGGTGTTGTGTAGATTTGACTCAATTAGTATTTCCAGGCACTGCTCTAAGGCCATGAGCTCCGCCATGTTATTAGTGGCAGTCCCCAAATGACTATGAAAGATATCCTTTATGTGCCCCTGCTCATCTCTGATGACCCCACAAATCCAACCATCCCTAGGTTTCCCTTTGAGGCTCCATCTATATTGATTTTCAAGAAACCATGAGGAGGAGGTTGCCAGAAGTCTTTACCAACATTTATTTGGCTCACACCCTTGTTTATGCTCTGGGGAACTAGTGAATGGAGACCCAACTACAACAGTATGCGAGCATCCTGGGGCAGAGTAGGGTCCTCAGGAGGTTTCCACAAAAGGGCTCCAACAGTGTCTTTGACCTGTCGTAATATTTGTGCAATAATGTTCTGGGTTGAACCAGTTTTGTTCTTGAAAATCATGTCATTGTGTTCTTTCCAGACATCCCAGCTTATAAAGCCTTGAACCAGAGTCCAAGCTTTATCGATGATTTCATTGCCTGAGAAGTCTTTTCTCCAATTCTTCAAAGTGTTGGTGATACTGAGTTTGTCCCTGTTAATTTTCCTAAAGACTGAGGCCAACCAATCCCATAAGGTAGTGGTGAATGGGCATAGGTTGAGTAAGTGTTCCATCATCTCCTCTTGTAAACCACATAGATGGAATTTGGATGGGCCAACAAAACCCCTTTTCAGAAGATCTTCCCAAGTTATAATTTTCTTTTGTTGAACCAACCACATAAATAACTTTATTTTCATCCAATGTGGGTGCTTCCAAAGGTCCTTCCATACCTTATCAGGGTTTTGATAGTCAAACCCTAGGGCCAATTGTTTAGCTTCTTTGACTTTAAAGTTACCTTCTGTGTTTCTTCCCCATCTCAGTTGGTTAGATGAGGATGATACCAAAATCTTCCCCTACCAAGTCCAGAGCAAGAGAGCCTGCCCGGGCCTTCAAAGAGCTCTGTTCACTATAGCCCAGATCCTTCCATATTCTCCATTTACCATTTTTCCTTGCCTGATCCCTGAAGTCACTTACCATACATGAACCTTTGTTTTTAGTGTCATTCTTGAGAGAAGTTAGTTCTTCCCTAAACAAGTTTGGTTCCTACTTCCAGTTATCCTCCCAAAATCTTGCTAGGTTCTCAGCTTGGATCTCCCAGAAGCTATGCTACTAGACAATGGCTTTATTTTCCCAAGCAAGATTCTAAATGTGGGAGCCCTTGATAATCCCAGACATTCGAATATGATCCCTCTCCTGCCAATTATTTTCATATTTCTGTTTTCAAAGCTTGGCCCAAGGGTTGTCCATTCCTTAAGCCACCTCCACCAAATTTTTTCCCCCAAAACTCTACTGAGGGTTTTAGGGTCATGAAGCCCCAAACCACCATAGGCCTTAGGTTTGCAGAGCTTGTCCCAAGCTACCAAAGCCCACTTCTTTTTCTCTTACCCTTTGCCCCAAAGAAAATCTCTTTGAATATTCTTGATCTATTGCATAACTCCTTTAGGAGTAGGAAGAGCTGACAACATGAAAATGGGTATGGCTTGCAAAACAACCTTTGTAAGCACAATATTCCCTACCAAATTCAAAGACCTGCAAGTCCATTTCCTGATCTTGTCCTAAATTTTTTTAATTACTATCTCCCACACACCCTTGCTCAGAGGTTTGTTTGTAAGAGGCATTCCAATGTATTTAGAAGGTAACTGATCCCTTTGAAACCGGAGAATCCTGGTGAGGTTCCTCTGAATAACAATGTCAGTGTTAAAAAAGAAAACATTTGATTTGTCAAGGCTTACCTCTGTACCAGCGGCCATAGCAAAGTCGTTCAAGATTTGTTTGAAAGTTTTGGCTTCCTTGACCGTGGGAATATCCTACAACATAGTGTCATCCACAAATTGTTGATGAGTCGAAGAAGCACCATTTTTGGTTAGTTTCAACCCTTGGATTCTTCCTTCAACATTTTCCATTTTGATCGCTCTGCCTAGCCCTTCCAACATGAGCACAAAGAGGAAGGGGGAGAGTGGATCTCCTTGTCTGAGACCTCTATAAGGCACAAAGGTTCTGGAGGGTGAGCCATTAAGCAAGATTGAAAAAATATTCGTGGATACAAGGGCCATAACCCATCTAATCCAGTTGTGGTCGAAACCATACGCTCACGGTTCATTAACAATTTCACAAAGTACATTCCCAAGCTTGTAACCAGGGAAGACAATCATAATCTTAATAGAACAATGTCTGAAGATGAGGTCAGTGAAGTTATCAATGAGATGCAAAATGGGAAACCTCCTGGCCTAGATGGTTTCAATGTGGACTTCTTCAAAGCATGCTGGAAAATAGTCAAACAAGACATCCTTGATGTTGTGGAAGACTCATGAAGATCCTAAACAGTTTTGAAGGCTCTCAGTGCCTCTTTTGTAGCTTTAATTCCAAAGCAGGGAAAAGCTATGACACTGGACAGATTCAGACCCATAGCTTTATGTAATGTGGTGTACAAAATTATTTCCAAAGTAATCGCTAACAAACTGAAGGCCCTTCTTCCAGCTCTTGTCTCAGAGGAGCAAACTAGTTATGTGGAAGGAAGACAGATTCTCAATAACATCATACAAGCTCACGAGGTGGTACACTCTCTTAAGAGAATTAAGCAAGAAATTATGATCATACAACTTGACCTAGCGAAAGCTTATGATAAGCTAAGCTGGTCTTACATCAGGTCAATGCTAAGATCTGTCGAGGAGAGGCTCCTCTCCTATGCTAAGGAAGTGTTGAACTAGGATAGATTCCATTTCTTTGTGGGAGAAGAGCTCTTTCCCTTAAACATCTCTGAGTTTTGAAATTATGTTATGTGACCTGTGATCCAAAGTTGATTTATGAAAAAACTTTGTGTTTCTTTCCCCTTCTCTGATCCACTGCACCCTCGATTTCTATCTCCAGAAAATCTCCTCTTACGTGCACCTATCTTCCCATTCCTTTTGAAGAGAATCGGCTTGAGTTTTCCTTTCCTCGGTAAAACCATCTGTGATGAGGATCTGATTAATCCCCTGGAGTTTCTGTTCAACTTCTCTTTTGGCTTTAAAAATATTACCAAACTGTTTTTTGTTCCAATCTTTAAGTCTGGATTTGATATGTTTAAGTCTTTGTTGCAACATGAACATTTTAATGCCTTGAATGGACATATCTTCCATCCACCATTTTTCAATATTGTTGTTGAAGTCAGGGTGAGAAAGCCAAACATTTTCAAACCTAAAAGGTTTGTTCCTCGGTGTACCCATAAGAGTGGCTTCAAGTTGGACAGGCCAGTGGTCTGAGCCTCCAAAGGGAAGGATTAAAGTTGACATGTCAAGGCTTGTAAGAAGGAGGTTCTCTGAGATTATGAATCTATCTAGTTTAGAGGCAACTTGAGAAGCCCTCCCCTCTTATTGTTCTAGGTGAAAATGCCATTTATTGTTTCAGTATCCCCTAGTCCCATGTTATTTAAGAAGTTCTGGAAGGCAATGGAGTCTCTGCCTAGTATTCGGGTGCCACCTTTTTTCTCTGTAAGAGATTTGATCATATTGAAATCCCCTGCCAGAATCCAAGGCATGTCAGGATATCTCTCTCTAAGTTCCTCAAGGGAGGTGAGAAGCTTGAGTTTGTCTTCTAGTTTTTGAGGACCGTAGACGTTTGTAATCATGTAGATCTCTTTATCACCCAAAGGTTGAACCACCAGTGATAGATAGTTCCTAGACACTTCAGCATCCAGGATTCCAAGTTTTTGAGGATCCCAAAGCATAAGAATCCCCCACCAAGTTATCCGCCTTAACCTCTAGATACTCATACTTGATTAACCATTTGCTATGTATTTCTTTGATCTTGTCCATCAAACACTTTGTTTCCTGAATAAAAACCGTATCTGGTTTTTCTTCTTTTATTCTACTGCTAAGATTTATTTGTTTCCTTTTACTTCCTAGACCCTTAATGTCCCAGGCTGTGAGCTTCAGTAAGAAAGGTTTGTAAAAGAGTAGCTGGTGAGATCTTTCATCTTACCTGAGTTAATCATGAGTTTCCCACATTCAGTCAACAGCTCATTATGCCTTTTCCTTCCTCTTTTCCTACTCGGGTTCTTGGAAGAGTACTTGATGTTTCCTCCATTGTTTTCATCCCTCTATTCTCCTGGCTGTCATGGTTCTTTTGACTCCAGAACCTTTCGATTGGGATCTCCAGAGGAGGAGTTTTTGAACCCTGTCAAACTCCTCTTTTGGCAGGGAGTCAACCCCTTTGGTGATCCCCTGCTCCAGAAAATTTTCCAGATCTATTATCCCTTTCTAGAATCTCCTGTAGTTCATGGTCCTCCATTCCCGCCTCATTTGGGGTCATCTCATGGTCCCTACTAAGCTCCATCATGCTCGGTATATCATCCTTTTGCTGGTTGTTCTCTGGTATATCCTCCATGCTAGCATCCCTTTCCTTCCCACTGGGATTAGTCTCTAATTCCTGGTTTTCCCCGTTGTTTCCAACTTCTTCTTCTAAGATCTTGAAACCATTGTGGCTCGGTTGCTCGTCCTTGTTGATTTTATTTTGGTACCGCTTTCCTCCTTTCCCTTTGCCCCCCAACTTATTGAAACCCTCGAGATCTTTGCCTGTGGTGGTTTTCGTGTTTCTCTCCAGTTTGTTTGATGGGTAGTCTCTGTATAGGTGCCCGAGTTCATGGCACTTATGACACCTAAATGGGACATGTTCATAGTCCAATGCCTACACCCATTCTTCGTCATACACTTCTAAAGTGATCTCGTCCAGAAGTGCCCCAGATAAGTTCATTTCCACACAAATCCAGGCGAAGGAAGTGTATTTGACTCTTAGAGTCGCATCTAATATCTTTATAAAATGCCCTAGCTTGTTGTCGATAGCCTTTAGAGACTCCGGAAGCCAATAATCTAAAGGAAGGGAGTAAAGTCTTATCCATACCAGTACCAAAGTGAACGTTTCTCATTCTGGGACAAAATTCATCACCCATGGTCGCATGTAAAGGCCTGCAACAACGTAAAAATAGGGTCCTCTCTCGAACACTCTATCTTTATCCTCTAAGCTTGTGAACACCACCGTAAAGAAGCCCTTGGAGGCAAGGTGAAGGTTTATTTCTCCCATTGGTTTCTAGTGGTTCCTTATCCATGTGTGCAAAACCTTCTCCGTCATCCAAATCCCGATAAATTTTCATATAACTGTGTGTTCCACCATGCAATCTCTATGCACCTGAATCGCTGGGTCACTTAAAACTACCCGAGGAATAATGGTCGACTTAGGTTTACAGACCCCTGTCACACTCATAGGTGCAACTTTCTGACTGCTACCCCCTATCCTCTTCTCCCTGCTATCTTCCTCATGGTTCTCTTCCTGTCAGTGAGGTCTAATATTTCCTGTGTTAATATCTTCAGTTGTCACCTCCGTTGGTTTCTTGAAGCGATGCTGACCAGCTTCCTTGCTTCTGTTCACAGCTACTTCACTGTAGGAGGGAGCCAAATTCCCTCGTCCGCGTCTCCCCATGGTTACTGGCGGCCAAGCCCTAACTCAAACCCTAGTTCAAATTGCAGAGCCACTGCCCACCGCGCCTCAAGCTTGAACCAGGTCCTCTTAATTCAACACTCATAATACTTTTTGTCAGGTAATATTTGATCTTCATGGCTGGTATGTTGTGAAGTTTTTCTTTTGAATAGGCATGTGGAATGTGTAAAAAAAATGTTTTTTTTTTTAAGTGGATAACCTTTTATTACTTTCTAACAAAGTGAAAAGATAACTTTCACGTTGATGGAATTTTCGACGTTGAAGGTTTTTTTTAAGAAAGTGAAAAAATATATTCATATAAGTGGAGAGACATGTGAGTCAAAACACAGTGAGAAAATGAATGAGAAATTATGACAGTGAATGAGAGAGTAATAATAAATGAGTAAAAAATTCTTACTTATTTAGTCAAAAATTGTATGGAGGTAGGTTTGCAAGTTTGATTGGGATCAAATTAAAGTTATCTAAAAGTGTCTACATCTATATAAAGAATGCAACGTTTCAAGAAAAATATTTTTTTGAAATATAAAAGTGGAGTTTGAGAAAGTTAGTATGTAATAGAAAATTTTCAAGGTTTTAGTTATTTAAAAGAAAAATAGAATAAAAGAAAGTTATGCAAAGTTTAAGATGGGTCAAGTAATGAGTTTTAAATTTGAGTTATAAAACAGGTTATAAATGCTCAAATGAACAAAGGTCTTTGTATAAGTTGAGTTGAAGTGAGAGACCATTTCAATATAAAAATTCAAGTCAAAGGTCCATTAAAAGTTGACGTCAAATTAGAAGTCTAGAGTTAAAAAGAAATTTAGAGTCAAGTGAAAAGTGTCATTGATTGTAATGGGTGCATGATCAACGGAGCCTACCACCCAAAGTCTATTAAAAGTGTTGTAAGGACATTTGAAGAATTATTGCAGTTGTTGTTTGCAGCAAAAAGGAAAAAAAGTGCTCAAGAGTAAGTTTCAAGTGAAATAAACCATTGACCAAGTTCAGAGGAAATAACTTGGTAAAGTGATTCAATTATAGGTTACAATGAACAAGGTGAAGTTCACGAAGGGAGAAGAATATGAAGATGCAGATTCCAAAAAAGGGCCACGATAATGCTAGAGCAGTTAGCATTGGTGATGAAGAGAAAGAGATTGTTGAATTAAAGGCAGGACTTGAAGTGATAATGGAGTTGTTACAAAGACAGAGACACCAATGGGTAATAAAGAGAATTGTTAAATGGCCAGTTAAATAGTTGATGGAATGAAGACTGAAGCACAAACTAAAAGTTTTAAAAGAAGAGAACCTCCAAACAAATATATACATCTGTGAACTAGAGCAAGGATCATTGCTTGGTGATGAGGATGATGAATGATGGATATGAACACTAATAAGCAAATTGAAGAAGATGAGAAAGAGTTAGTGGACAAATTGAAGGATTGTATGCTACATAAGGAAGGGATTCAGGAAGTCATAAGAGAGACCTCCAGGTCTCATGATTTTGAAACTAATACTTATTTTGTGTTTGCAGGTAGTGGAGAATCGCAAGAAACTGAGAGTAAGCTGGAAATTAAGAAAGCTCAGGAACCATTGGAGGAACCTATGCAAGTCTACAAAGGCATAGATATGGAGGTTGTTGCTGCAGAAATGGATTTTTTAGAGGATTGGTTGGACAATCCAAAGAACAATTGTGAAGCAAATGAAATGATGATGGACTGCAACAATTTCATAGAGGATGAGGATGAGGTTTCAATGAAGAAAATGCAACAACAAAGTGGTAGTAATAAGGACGACTTCCAGGAGAAGAGGCAGAGAATGATAGAATATGAGTGGTATCCTACTGATTTCATGGAGGACAACAGTGATTTTCAACAAAGAATGGCTGAACTTTACCAGTAAGAAGACAAGTTGGACATGGAAATTGAAGAGATTAGAAGATTGATGGTGAAAGTGTCCCAAAAGAGACATATTGCAGGAAGGAAAGAAGATGGCAGAAGCTTGTTGATGACAACAGAACAAGCATACATCAACAAGGAGAAGGGAGAATTGCAACATAAAGTTTGGAAACGTGGAAGATAAGAAAGGACAACCACAAAACATCAACAACATAACAAAGTACATGATCAGCGACAAACTAAAGTTTGCGATCCAACCTAGGGAGTTTGGGAGGCTATGATTTTCTTCTACCTAGGGAGTCTGATGCAGGTGCATCTAACCTAAGTTAATCGTTTACTAGAGGAGTTAGTTTATAAAGTGGGGATTTAATTATTTATTGTATTTTTCTATAGTTTTAGGAGAAAATGATAATTAGGAGAAGATTCAAGAGTATTGTGGTAGGTTTGAGAGGATTATGGATTAGTTAGCTCTTATCTAGGGATAAGAGATTAGATGAGAGATTTTATAGATTATGAGAGATATTTTGGGAATTAGTTTAAAATCTAAAACCTACTTGAATTCTAATCTATTTGTATAAATTGAGGAGAGCCTATAAAACATATAAGATGTAAAAATGTATGAGTGAATATAAGGAATCAAAAACCATAATCATAAGTCAAAATTAGTTAAGTTCAACTATATATATCTATATATATATATATATATATATATATAACAAATATTCAAATGCTACTCATAATGATTAAGCCAACCACAAACCCCAAAGAAGACATTCAAATGCTACCCATAACTTATGCTTCCAATAATATACTTTATAATCTATAATAAATTTAAGAAATTTATATATAATATGAATGCTATAATTTTAGGAAGAACTCTATTATCAAATTCCAAGAATCTGTGTTGGGAGAATGTAAGTAGTGTGATATTATTAACTCTCACGTAGTGTGTTTCATGTGTGCAACGAAAAAAGTGATTTCAGACTTTACGGTTCCAATCACTCTTGATACATGTGCGTTTAATTCTTGAGCGTCTCCCACTCAACACGTAATATAGTCTCCCGCAATTTTACTCACCTTTATTAAGTTTAATATGTTTTATTTAGACTTTGGGGTTGGGTTGTTGTATTTATAATTTTATTTTATTATATTAATTTTGACAGTTTTTAAACCAGTATTTATAAATGGATCATTTCGTGTATATGATATGGTACTTTATCACACACATAAAATTATACAAACAACATTTAATGTGATGAACCTAATGTTAATATTAATGGAACTCAAAATATTTAATATAAATATCTTTCTCATTTGCTTAATTTTAAAATGAAAATTTTCTTTTTGCCTTATGTGATGTAGTACAATTTCTTTTCCATTTCCCTCATTTTGAAATGGAAAAAAATGTTCTTGGTATTATTATAAGTTTGAATAAAAAGGTAATTGAATATGAAACAAATTGTATAATTTTAATTATTATAATTATTTAAAAAGTAGTTAAATGTGGAATTTTAAGAGTTTTTATTTTTTATTTTTATTGATGTTAATTAATCTCTTTTGAATTATAATATTATATTTTGAAGGTTTCATTTTGAGTGTTTTGATATTTTTTTGGTTTAATTTATTTAAAATTGGAAACTTTGTTTGAGATGAACTCTATATCATTAAAGTGTCTCAAAGATTTTAATCTATATTATTAGAGTGTCTCAAATATTTTAATGGTGTTGGATTTATTTATGTATTTAAAAAAAAAAAACAACAACAACAACAAAAACATATAATCTAATTAAAAATTATATTAAAATTCACAAATCATATACTCATAATTTAATGTTTTGTTTATTTTATTTAGGGATTTTGATGATTACCTGTCAATATGTATTTAATCATCTAATAAGGTTTTTTTTATAGGCTTTGGGTTTTTTTTAAAGGCTTTGTTTTTCTCATTCATTGATCCCTCTCCACACCGATTATTCCACTTAATTTAGCAATCTCATTGTTCATTGTTCCAATCATTTTTTCCATTTGATGAACCTACCACTCACCGCAACACATTTTTTCCCCTTACCAACCTCACTGTTTGTTTTCCACAACCCAAGGATGCCAAGCTTGCACAGGATGAGATAACACTTGTGAATGTGTCAGAGTCTAGCTTGACGCCTATCCTATGCATATCTTGAAATAGCTTCAGGGCCTCTTCAAAACAACCATTTTGTACAAACTTTGCAATCATCACATTACATGGGAACACATCCTTTTGAGGCGTTTTCTTAAAGAGCTTGAAGGCCTCATCAACATACCCATTTTGTGCAAACCTAGCAATCATTGCAATCCATGAAATATCATCTCATTCCGACATTTTCTCAAACAATTCTAAGGCTTCATCAAGGTACCCCCTCTTCATATATTCTATAATCATTGATTTCCACGACACAACATTATGTTTCATCATTTCCTAAAAAAGTTTCATCACATCG
The DNA here is from genome assembly GCA_031772625.1 of Pinus tabuliformis. NCBI lineage: Eukaryota > Viridiplantae > Streptophyta > Pinopsida > Pinales > Pinaceae > Pinus > Pinus tabuliformis. The sequence goes on along the minus strand of CM062815.1, from coordinate 956,446,846 downwards.
TCAACACAACCATTCTAGACGTATCTAGCCACCATCGCAGTCCATGAAACAACACTCCTCTTGGGCATCTTTTCAAAGACCTCAAACGCCTTATCAACAAGCTCTACCTACACATACCCAATCATCATGGCATTCCAAGAGACAAGATTTCGTTCAAGCATCTTGTAAAACACTTTTAGTGCATCCTCAATACTCCCACCTTTAACATACATATCCACCAAGGCACTCCTAACAAACACATTTGACTGAAGCCCACTTTTAATTACAGTGTCATTGACTTCCCAGCCATGTTTCATCCCCGCTATGTTGGCACAGGCATGAAGAAAGCTTCTAAAAGTGAACGTATTTGGTTGAATACATGTTCTCTACATTTCATAAAAAGATTTCATGGCTTCCTTACAAAGTGAATGTATTTGGTTGAATACATGTTCTCTACATTTCATAAAAAGATTTCATGGCTTCCTTACAGAGCCCATGGTGCATATATGCTCCAAGAGACGACATTTTACCTCCGCATTGAATCCAATATTTTGTAACTAGACTTTGGTTTGCACAATAAATTTTTCTCATACTTTTGTGTTAAAGTTGCACAATAAAGAGTTCATCAATAAGTTGAGGAGATCATCTCTTGAACCCAAAACAAGCACAATGAGCATCATGATAAACACTGTGTTTCTCACATGATTGAAATTGGCAACCAAGTTTGGTTTCCCCTCCAAAAAGAGAGATACTCTAGAAGTTAACAACATTGAGGTACCACATGTATTCAATGCTCAAAGAGTTAGAAGTTAACAACATTGAGGTACCACATGTATTCAATGCTCAAAGAGTTAATGCATTGGCAATAGACATTGCCATGTAATTTATTTCCAATGTTTAATGGCTCAAGCATTATGTTCTATCTTTGTTGAACCAACTAGATGAATATCCACAACAACCACTTCATTCGTATTCAAAATATATTGCATCACATAATGTTACACCTCAATCAACCATGCACTTAATTAATTTTTGCAAACACAGTCATGTTCAATACTATTAATGAGGCTTCCTGAGTTAGGATATTGAGAATGACATGAAAAAAAACAAAGAGAGAAAGTAATGTATGAGTCAAACGACATGCACTTACAATAAAATGTTGTCATTTTATTTCATTTAAAACAAATAAAATATATATATATATATTAGATGCAACCATTCGATCTTATTATTGATAATGATAATTGGAAATATGTTCTATATTCCTCTTACAAGAAATCAAGTTTAGTAAAGTCCAACTAAATTTAGTAAATGAAATTTCAACCACTTATGCAATTTAACCACCAACCTTAAAAGCATACTTTATTCCAAAGAATCCTGCTATGATTTTCTCAAAAGATGAAGCTCTACGAGGACTAGAAATACCACAAATTTGAGATATATATATATATAAATTTAATGAGTTTTTTTTTTTGAAAATTGTATTTCATTTAATTGATAAAAAATTTAATTATAATTTTTTTCGTAATATTTATATCAATTATTTGATATAGGCACTAGGCTAGTGCTTAATGTATATAATTATGAATTAAAAAAAAAAAAAAAAAAAATTAATACATTAAACAACCTAAATTTATTATCACATTTATTATTTTAAACCAAAATACAAGCGTTTCAATTTAAACCAAAATACAACCGTTTCAATTTAGTACTGCTATTGGCCTCTCTTTACACGTCTCTTTACACCTTCTGGCATAATCGCTACTTTTCACACTTCTAATTTCCTGTTGTGTAGCGTCTGGCGTTTCTGTAAGCGTGACGTAACTCTCCTTTGTGGTTGATAAGCCGTTATTTTCTGTAAGCCAACTGCAAGGTGGCACGGCAGTCTGCTTAGAATTATTTTGGACGTTGGTAACTTTGTCGTCTGCAGCTGACTCATCAATTCATTTCAGTTGTGTTCCAAAAATAGTGAAAGCACGTCATCGTGGAGACATAGCTGCTGTATCAAACTAAGCACTGCAAGTAAAGGATATGTGTACACAAATATAATCATTAAATTGTTTTATAAGAAAATCGAAGATGTCAAAACCAAATAAGATAAATTGCGTTATAAGAGATTGTAAATGTCAAAATCGAATCTGCGTGCGTTAATTGTAAATATCAAATCGAATCTGCGTTTTCGTGCAGGAAGATGGTCGTGCGAAGCTTTCCGTGCTTCACTCATGGCCGACGCCAGTAACCATGTTTGCTCAACATTGGATTTCTGTTGAAAAATGGTTTTACAAAAAGAATTAATATGAGAACGTCCATTCAACCCTATATTACTCGTTAAAAATGGTTTTACGAAAAAAACTAATATCAGAACGTCCATTAACCCTATATTACTCTGTCCATTAACACTAAATTACTCGTTTTAATGCCCAGCACAAATGAGCCAATGATGGCCCTAACTTTGTATCATATGATGTGAGGCATGATCTTCCAATATTATCTGCATTATTTGTGTTGTCGAGGAGAATACACTTTTGCACTTCTTTCTCTGTAACGGGTTGCTTTATGCAGGTTTCCAAATTCTACTTGCACAAGTAATGGCTTGGGGTGTAGCATATAAGATTGCATTTAATTAGATTCATGTTGTTCTTCTTTCCGATTTAGGAGGGGACGACTTGGATTAGGTCTCATTTATTTTTATATCTATTTTATATTTATTATCTTAATGTCAAATGATAGGTTATAATGGGAGTGTTTTGTGTGATTTTTTGGAAGTTTTTATGGTGGGTTTTTCGGTTAAATTTCTCTAAAATTTGGGAGGAACTTATTTAAATCACAAGATTGATAGGTAATCTTGTGCAATCAAGTGTTGAATCCATATATAGTCAAAAAACTAATTTAAATAACACAAATGAAAATTTTTCACCGGATTCCGACACCAAAAAGTCCAAAAAGTCCACTAAACACAACTCCATTATAATGTATTTATATATTTATTACTAGCACAACCACATTTATTAATATGGTTGATATACCCGATAAATGTATATGAAACATATATATAACCACATTTTCCAATATAGTTGATATAGACGGATAGACTTATCTCAAGCACATTAATAATTATTATATATATTTTTTAAACACCAACTATTTATGATTGTTAATAACTATATAAACGATAACAACCATATTATTTATATATATTATAATATGACTATTATATTAATATTATAATAATAATAATATAAACTGGTAATAATATTAGTAATATTAATTAACAATAATAATATTAGATTATCATTAATAAAGTCGACCTCGTCATGACGGACCAGTCTTGTGTTCGATCCCGAGCAAGGTCGTAGCTCGTCGTGCGAGTAGTAACTGAACTGGGCCAAGCCCACTACCTTTAGAAGGTCGTGGAGTAGGCGCAGTGGTAAAGTCGGCCTCGTCATGACGGACCGGTCTTGTGTTCAATCCCGAGCAAGGTCGTAGCTCGTCGTGCGAGTAGTAACCGAACCGGCCCAAGCCCACTATCTTTATAAGGTCATGGAGGCAGCGTAGTGGTAAAGTCGACTTCGTCATGACGGATCGGTCTTGTGTTCGATCCCGAGCAAGGTCATAGCTCGTCGTTCGAGTAGTAATCGAACCAGGCCAAGCCCACTACCTTTTAAGGTCGTGGAGGCAGCGTAGTGGTAAAGTTGACCTCGTCATGACAGACCAGTCTTGTATTCGATCCCGAGCAAGGTCGTAGCTCATCGTGCGAGTAGTAAAACGAACGAGGCCAAGCCCACTACCTTTTAAGGTCGTGGAGGTGCGTAGTGGTAAAGTCGGCCTCGTCATGACGGACTGGCCTTGTGTTCGATCCCGAGCAAGGTTGTAGCTCGTCGTGCGAGTAGTAACCGAACTAGGCCAAGCCCACTACCTTTCAAGGTCATGGAGGCGGCGTAGTGGTAAAGTCGACCTCGTCATGACGGACCGGTCTTGTGTTCGATCCCGAGCAAGGTCGTTGCTCGTCGTACAAATAGTAACCGAACCAGGCCAAACCCACTACCTTTTAAGGTCGTGGAGGTGGCGTAGTGGTAAATTCGACCTCGTCATGATGGACCAGTCTTATGTTCGATCCCGAGCAAGGTCGTTGCTCGTCGCGCGAGTAGTAACTGAATTGGGCCAAGCCCACTACCTTTTAAGGTCGTGGAGGCGGTGTAGTGGTAAAGTCGGCCTCGTCATGATGGACTGGTCTTGTGTTCGATCCCGAGCAAGGTCATAGCTCGTTGTGGGAGTAGTAACCGAACTGGGCCAAGCCCACTACCTTTTAAGGTCGTGGAGGCAGTGTAGTCGTAAAGTCAACCTCGTCATGATGGACTGGTCTTGTGTTCGAACCCGAGCAAGGTCGTAGCTCGTCGTGTGAGTAGTAACCGAACCAGGCCAAGCCCACTACCTTTTAAGGTCGTGGAGGTAGCGTAGTGGTAAAGTCAACCTCATCATGACAGACCAGTCTTGTGTTCGATCCCGAGCAAGGTCGTAGCTCGTCGTGCGAGTAGTAACCGAACCAGGCCAAACCCACTACCTTTGAATGTCGTGGAGGCGGCGTAGTGCTAAAGTCAACCTCATCATGACGGACCGGTCTTGTGTTCGATCCCGAGCAAGGTCGTAGCTCGTCGTGCGAGTAGTAACCGAACCGGGGCAAGCCCACTACTTTTCAAGGTCGTGGAGGTGGCGTAGTGGTAAATTCGACCTCGTCATGTCGAACTGGTCTTGTGTTCGATCTCGAGTAAGGTCGTAACTCGTTGTGCAAGTAGTAATCAAACTGGGCCAAGCCCATTACCTTTAAAGGTCATGGAGGCGGCATAATGGTAAAGTCGACCTCGCCATGATGGACCGGTCTTGTGTTCGATCCCGAGCAATGTCGTAGCTCGTCGTGCGAGTAGTAAGCGAACCGGGCCAAGCCCACTACCCATTAATAAAAAATTTCCCACACGCGAGATTTTCCGGAGCTCCTATGCCCCTGCAACCTCGCCTCCTACGGCCCTCCACAGGCCTCCCACCTGGCAGCCCCTGCTACTAGGCCTCCAGTCTTCCTCCCCGGCACCCTCGTAGTCAGGCTCTGCCCTCCTCCTTCTGGCTTTTCCATCGCTGGGATTGACCCCTCCCAGATGCAAGACAATGAAGACCAGGCTATGATCTTCGCCTCTCTCATTTCTAAAAATGCTACCATTCGAAACAAACCCACAGCTTCAAAGTTCATCAAGAAACTGGCTGACATCCCAGAAATCTCCCTTCCCCCTAGTCTCCCAAGGAAGGCAGCGATCTCTCTAACAGAGAGAGGTCTGGTTGGAAAATTTACTGGCCTGTGGCCCTCTCCCAAAGCTGTACAGAAATGGGTGGAGCACAACTGGAACGCGAACATCCAAGGAAAAATCACAATAAGATTCTGTGGAAGGGGTTACTACACATTCCTCTTTGAAACCAAATAAGACCAGAATCTCATCTTCAGAAATGGTCCCTACTTCATGGATTCGAGAGGTCTCTATCTGAACATATGATCCCCTGACTTCGACCCAGAAATGGATATACCTAATTCAGTCCCAGTTTGGGTTCACTTGCCCCATCTCCCTCTTCATTGCTGGGGAGATGAATCAGTCAAAGCCATTGGGAACGATGTCGGAAAATACATCGATAGATGCAAGCCAAAGGACAACATGCACGAATGTGCAAAGATCTGTGTTGAAGTCGACTTAGGAAAGGGCCTTCCAGAAGAAATCAAGATCAAAGTGGACCAATGGACCCATATTCAGCAGCTGGACTACGAACAAATCCCGTTCAAATGTAAGGTATACCATGAATATGGTAGTTTTTCTAATAGGTGTAGTAAACTAAAAGAAAATGAAATGAATGAAAATGTTGAAGCCAGTGAAGACACATGGGAACAAGTAAAAAAAGAAAAGAAAGCAAACCCCAAACAGTCTGGCCCAAAACCAAAGCCTCCCCCAGAAATCCAAGCTGCATCCTTCTCCCCCCTTCCCATCTTGATTCAGCCATTACCCTCTACAACAAAACCTTTCGAATCCTTGGAGGAAGAAGATCCCTCGTCCCCCCTCTCTCCTCTTGATCCCCAGGAGCCCCCTCTCCCTGAAAGCCAATGCTAAGACACTTTCGAATCCTCATTGCCTCTTACTATTTCCTCTCAGCCTCTTCTTGATCCTCCCCTCAACAGAATCACCAGAAGCTCATCTAAAGATCTCGGGGGTTCTAGTGAACCCTCCAAGAAACCTGGCCCAGGCAGGAAATCTGCTAAGCAGCACAAGGATGAGAACGCACAAAAGGACATAGCAATGGGAATGTAGACACCCATAGAAACTTATATCCTGGGACAGCATGACAAAAAAGCAATCAACAAGGACCAAGGGGGCGAGCACCTCCCCGCATACCGCATATCCAATGATGAAAATATTATCTTGGAACTGTTAGCTCTGCTATTGACTTCACTGGTTAAAGGGAAAATTCAGGTTCTGGCAGCGGTCTCTCCTCCCTTCCTCCTCCATTTCCGTTACGCTCTTATACTCTCTGTTATATCTGCTTCATCCACAAATCTCTTTCATCATCGTTTTAAACCCTGATAATGTGTCGTCACACCATTACTCATCCTTCCTCTTTCCTCTCGCTCATATTTCCTAACCCCTATTTTCCTTCGTTTTGCTATAAATTTCTCCATAGCTCCATTTTCTCGCCTCCCGTGCGATTCTGTTTAAATTTTATAAAACCCTATGTAAACTTTGTATAACCCGCTTTTCTTCTCCCCGGGCACTCAACTCACGAGACCTCACCCATAATTAACCTTCTGTCACCTTTGCATTTACAACTATCGATCACCACGATCTAACGGTCTTCGTTCTCCGCCTACGTGTTAAATCTCGCGCTTGTTCCCTCTCATCTGACCATCCACCACCAGATCGACGACAATCGCTTCCCCCGATCGTGCGACCTACGCACGCAATAGCCAGCGGGGAAGTGGTTTTGGGCGGGGACGTGTCTTAATCTAATTGTATCGCGCACCGCGATACGGAAACCACCATCGCACCAAAAGTGGTGTGGGGAATAACGCCCGCCCACAAAACCGTCGTCCTGTACAAATCTCCCACCCGTTAACGTGTGTGCGCCTTCCGATAGCAATCACCGTCAGATCTGGCGTGTCCAAATCCGACAGCCCTCGTTGTCCCGATCCCATTTCCCTCTGTTAACTCGTGTAAATCGATCCCAGCCATTGATTTTATTCATCTGACGGCCCATGTTCATTCACCTGTCTGCGCCATTTCTGATACCCCTCGTCAAGTCATCTCCACCGTGGATTTTTATGATCTGACGACCATTATTTACCTTCGCCTTCTACTCATGCCTCCTCCATGATTTTTGACTTATTCGACTGTCTCAAGCTCCCGACTGATCTCTGTTGCTCAAGGAAGGAAAAAGCAACAATCTGCTGCCTATACTTGCACAGTTAAAGCCTCAACAACTGCAATTAATGAACAGAGTGGCCGAAGACAAATAGGACTGCCTCGAGCAGTTAAAAGCAGTCAAAGGTTATGGGTTTCATTCATATTTTACTCCACCTGATCAGAGAAGGACTGCAGAGCACCAGAAAGATTAAATTCATCCATTAAAGTAGTCAGACTGCAGCAGAGACCCATATCTGAATGTAAATGTGGTTGGTGGTCCATTAAAACACCTCCATGCTTAGTAGTAGAGATATTTTGTAACCAACCTCTATATATACCAAGAAACAAGATGTAATCAATTGATGAGTGTTAGATGAGTGTGATTTTGTTGCAAGCTTCAAATTCTGGAGACTGTAACTACTTTGTAACCTGCAGCGTCTGGTCTTCATTTCCAACTAATACAAGCTTCTTTTGCTGTTAATTTCTCATTTTTCACTTCTTCTATGTTCCAGGCTGTGCTTGTTAATGTTTAGCATCAAAGGGGCTGCCATCCCACCTCTGTGTTAGGATTTAGCACGCATCATTGAAATTGTTTACAGGTTTTTGTTGTTTTAATACCAGAGAGTTGTCATCTTGTCTGTATATTAGAAAATAGATTTACAGACCTTTTAACTGGTTGCATCCGGTCATCACAGGGTCCTATGCATCTGCTGGTGTGGTCAGTCTTCTCCATTATCACCTTGTCTCCAAAACTGTGAGTAATTGGTGGATAAAAGCCTTGTAGTCTGGGGGTGTTCACCCATATCTGGGATCAATCATAGTAGAAGTGGTTATCTGGCTTGAATATGCAACATTTCTTTCATTCATCCACCATTTATCCAACATTTTGTTGAGTTTGTAATGTTCCCAAGCATCACTAATATCCAACATAGGTGAGTTTCTTGGGGTGATAACATTAATTGGCATCGTTTCCGAGGAGAAGAGAATCGAAGCTCAGATTCCCTAGGAGAATGACACAGCTTCAAAATTTGGTGATAGACAAGGTTTGAACACATATTTTGGTTGTAATCATCTATCTGGCAACTCCACTGATGGAAGACCATCATTTGGCGACTCCACGTTGAAGTTCTGGAGTAGTTGGTGAGGCATGCTTAGAGATATCTTCAGAAATTAGCAGCTGAACCAGTGCCTGATCCTGAGAAGATAATTCAGCAGAAGAAAATATCGAAGAAAGGAGCATCAGGATCAGGTAAGCCTTAGAATTTTTATGTATCTCTGCCAGTGTAGAAATACCTTCAGAGATTCATACAGCTCCTTAGTCATTCATTTCCCTTTCGGACCTCAGTTGAAAGAAGCATCCATGTTGTCCATTATATTCCTCTGTTTCTGTCATACTCTTCATTGATTCAACCCATCTGCTCACTAGTATCCTTTCATACACTCAAGCCATGGCAAGTCAGCAAGCTCTTAGAAAGATAGAATGGATAGTTGCTGCTAAGTATGCACCTTTAGTCTTGCCTACCACTTTGAATGCCATGCCTACAGGAGATTATCAAGAGTTTATGCCTAAGTTTACTGGTGCAGAAGAAGTATGAACTGAAGAGAATTTAGAGGCATTTTATTGTTATGCTGATAACTTGGAGATCACTGAGGAGGATGTCTGGATGAGGGTTTTTGTTCAGAGCCTAGATGGGGAAGCTAGAAAATGGTTCAGAAATTTACCCCCTAGGTCCATTGCAGACATTGATGCTTTAGATGATGTATTTTTAAAGCACTGGGGAAATAATAAAGATATGCTCTTTTATCATGATGAATTTGGAAACTTGCAGAGAGAAGATGGTGAGCTGCTGTCTGATTTTAACATCAGATTCAATCATATGTACAGCAGAATGCCAGCTGAAATAAGACCTACCCCTACTTCTTCCATGATTACTTATTCTAATGCCTTCGATTCTCAATTCTGCCTGTTGTTAAGAGAAATAAGATGCACTTCTTTGGCTGAGATGCAAGCTGCAGCCTTTGAAGTAGAAGCAAACATTATTGCTGCAGAAAGACTCGAAGGTGATGATGAAAGCAGAAGGCAGGGAGGTGAATCCTCATCATCCTATGATCCTAAGATCGAGGAATTGGCCAGGATGATTGAGCTTTTGGCCTCTGAAGTTTCCAAGTTAGAGGTTGAGCAGCATTTTGAAGAAGCAGGAGCTCATTGTTCCATTTCTTTTCCAACTCCAGATCCATGTAGAGGAACACATGAGCATGTGCAGATTTTGCAGAGAAACAGAGATACAAACGAAGATCAAATTTTGAAGATCCTTTGTCAAAATATAGTCATGGAAGAGGTGCAGCCTGAAGAAGAGGAGAAGGCCCATGTTTTGGAAGGGTTTCCTTTCCTAACAAGAGCTGCATATGAAAAAGCGTTATCAAGAGGCACCGCTGGTCAGTTTGTTGTAGCTGCAGAACAACAAGCTTTTCAACAACAACAGAATCAAATAGGAGCAGATCCCTTCTTCCTCTAAGAACCTGTGCTTAAAGCCTGCTCATCTTCACATGGCTATGCAGATCTGCAAATTAGCCAGCTTCCTATCATCCGCAGTCCAGTGATTGAAAAGGGAGAGGAAATCTCTCCATCATCTTTTGTTTCTCTGTCTGATCAAATAACAATCCCTCCATGTTGCCCATTGAACACTGAGGCAGGAAATAGCTCAATGCTCAAGGCTGAGATAGATCACCTCATTTTTGATATTCCAAAACCTGCTTAGGTGATCTCCACACATAATGAAAGGGCAGCTTTGCAGATGACAAAGGAAGAAAATGCACAGTCATGGGAATCCTCCTTGGATGAGGATTGTTCAAGGAAAGATTCAGGAGCAGATGTTGTTTCTGTGTCCCCTGCACAAGAGTACAATGGTGTATCTTTCATATTTATTGTGCAGGTCAAAGAAGACACAGACATGTAAACAACAGCCATGATTATTCAGCAGGTGTACAAAGGCTCCTATGAAGAACATCCAAAGAGGAAAATACACAGAAGGGGAATGAAATTTGATCCCTATCTGCCCATCAAGGTTAAACCTCCTAAACTCTTTGAGGTAGAGGATCAAATAAATCATGTCTTGCTGATCTATGATGAACCGAATGATAGGTAGCAATTTTGATGGCCCAGAAGATGGGCAATTTTTCAAGTTTTAAGTTTTCAGGCTTTTTGGATTGTAATCATGCTCTTTTACAGTTTTCTGTTGTATGCTTAGTTGACTCCATGCACAATGGATACTAGGCAAGTGTTTTTGAAGCTGGTTTTGTGTGAAGGCATTGGTCTGCAGTTCTTGAGACCTCACAGGGAGGATCTCATCCCCAGAAGGAGCCAATGTTAGCTCTGCTATTGACTTCACTGGTTAAAGGGAAAATTCAGGTTCTAGCAACAGTCTTTCCTCCCTTCCTCCTCCATTTCCATTACGCTCTCATACTCTCTGTTATATCTGCTTCATCCATAAATCTATTTCATCTTCGTTTTAAACCCCGATAATGTGTCGTCACACCATTACTCGCCCTTCCTCTTTCCTCTCGCTCATATTTCCTAACCCCTGTTTTCCTTTGTTTTTCTCTAAATTTCTCCATAGCTCCGTTTCCTCGCCTCCAGTGCGGTTCTGTTTAAATTTTATAAAACCCTGTGTAAACTCGGTATAACCCACTTTTCTTCTCCCCGGGTGCTCAACTCATGAGACCACGCCCATAATTAACCCTCTATCACCTTTGCATTTACAGCCGTCGATCACCACGATCTAACAGTCTTCGTTCTTCGCCTGCGTGTTAAACCTCGCGCTTGTTCCCTTTCATCTGATCGTCCACTGCTAGATCGACGGCAGTCACTTCCCCCGATTGTGCAACCTACGCATGCGATAGCCAGCGAGGAAGTGGTTTTGGGCGGCCACACATCTTAATCTAATTGTATCGCGCCTCGCGATATAGAAACCGCCATCGCACCAAAATCGGTGCGGGGAATACCACCTGCCCGCGAAACCACCGTCCTGTATGAATCTCCCGCCCATTAACGTGTGCGCGCCTTCTGATAGCGATCACCGTCAGATCTGGCGCGTCCAGGTCCAATGGCCCTCATTGTCCCGATCCCGTTGCCCTCCGTTAACTCACGTAAATTGATCCCCGTCGTTGATTTTATTCATCTGACGGCCCATGTTCATTCGCCCGTCTACGCCATTTCCAATACCCCTCGTCAAGTCATCTCCGTCGTGGATTTTTATGATCTGACATCCATTATTTACCTTCGCCTTCTACTCATGCCTCCTCCATGATTTTTGACTCATTCGACTGTCTCGAGCTCCCGACTGATCTCTGCTGCCCAAGGAAGGAGAAAGCAACGATCTGTTGCCTGTACCTGGACAGTTAAAGCCTCAACAACTACAATTAATCAACAGAGTGGCCGAAGACAAATAGGACTACCTCGAGTAGTTAAAAGCAGTCAAAGGTTATGGGTTTCATTCATATTTTACTCCACCTAATCAGAGAAGGACTGTAGAGCACCAGAAAGATTAAATTCATCCATTAAAGCAGTCAGACTGTAGCAGAGACACATATCTGAATGTAAATGTGGTTGGTGGTCCATTAAAACACCTCCACACTTAGTAGTAGAGATATTTTGTAACCAACCTCTATATATGTACCAAGAAACAAGATGTAATCAGTTGATGAGTGTTAGATGAGTGTGATTTTGTTTCAAGCTTCAACTTCTGGAGACTGTAACTACTTTGTAACCTGCAGTGTCTAGTCTTCATTTCCAACTAATACAAGCTTCTTTTGTTGTCAATTGCTCATTTTTCACTTCTTCTATGTTCCAGGTTGTGCCTATTTTACATCTATTCATGTGTTGTTAATGTCTAGCATCAGAGGGGCTGTCATCCCACCTCTGTGTTAGGATTTAGCATGCATCATTGAAATTGATTACAATTTTTTTTTGTTTTAATACTAGAGAGCTATCATCCTCTCTGTGTATTAGAAAACAGATTTACAGACCTTTTAACTGGTTGCAGTCGGCCATCACAGGGTCCTGTGCATCTGCTGGTGTGGTTAGTCTTCTCCATTATCGCCTTGTCTCCAAAACTGTGAGTAATTGGTGGTTAAAAGCCTTGTAGTCTGGGGGTGTTCACCCATGTCTGGGGTCAATCATAGTAGAAGTGGTTATCTGGCTTGAATATGCAACATTTCTTTCATTCATCCACCATTTATCCAACATTTTGTTGAGTTTGTAATGTTCCCGAGCATCACTGATATACAACCTAGGTGATTTTCTTGGGGTGATAACAGGGACATCAGGGGACTTGGGCACCCCTCTAAGGTAGCAGCCCTAAGGGATCTTATCATTTCTGAGAAGCCAGGAATTACCATGTTACAAGAAACAAAACAAAACCACAAGGAAATGAGTAAAGTCATTGAGCAACAAAGACAGTATAGAGGAAGCATTAGTGAGGCAAGAGGAGCCTCAGGAGGAATAGCAACAATTTGGAATCAAGGTATATGGAACTGTATTTCGGAAACAATAAATCAACACTAGATCAAAACAACTCTGGAAAATAAAGCAGATTAGCAAGCCATTATCATCTACAACAGATCTATGTGCCGAATCACTGCAGAGATAAGGATAGTTGTTGGCATGATCTAAAAGATAGTCTGGATGCAGAAGAGAACATTAACATTATTCTAGGAGGTGACTTTAATTTAATCCTCCACGCCAATGAGAAAAGGGGAGGCAGTTTTACACCTGATCCATATAGAATACAGTTGGAAAATATCATGCAGGAGCACGATCTTATGGATGTCCCTCCAAAAAACCGTAGATACACCTGGAACAACCGCAGGATGGGTGCTAGTAAGATCATGGAGCGGTTGGACAGAATTCTCATCAATATTACACTTCTCTCTGCTTTCTTCGTCGGATGTGCTAACATTCTCACGTGCTCTGCCTCTGACCACTTCCCAATAACTCTAATGTTGGAAAATCATAAGCCTCTTGGGCCCATTCCATTCAGATACAGTTCTCTCTAGAATGATATACCAGCAGTTGTAGGAATTGTTTACAACTCTTGGATCCAACACGTGGAAGGCTCTCCCGGTTTCATTTGGGAAACAAAACTATGGAAAACAAAACAAGCCATCAAAGAATGGGCTAAAACAAAGTATCAAGAACCAGAGAAGGTAAAAAAGGAAATTAAGAACAATCTGGAGAGTATCCAAAGAGCAATAGAGGATAATGGCCTTTCCCAAGAGAACAAATAGCAGGAAAATGAACTCTACTTATAGCTATACCGAGTTAACAGAGAAGAGGAAACAAAATGGAGGCTCAAGTCGAGAAAATTATGGTTACAAGGGGGTGACAAGAAATCAACTTTTTTTAACAAGCAAATGACATCCAGAAAGATAAGGAATAATGTTAGCTCCATCCTAGATGCAAAAGGTGATAGACAAAGCACTCAGGAAGCCATTCAAAGAGCTGCTACAGATCACTATCGGGACCTGCTAACTGAAACAAAGGAAGCAGAGGATTATACAGATTTACTGCAGCATCTCCCAACAGGGATAAGCAGGGAAATGAATGACATTTTAAGCAAGAAGATAGATGAGGAGGAAATCAGAAGATCAATCTGGACTCTTCAACCTGATAAAGCCCTAGGACCTGATGGCTTTCCCATCTACTTTTATCGAGCATTCTGGGGAATTATTAAAAAGGACTTGACAAAAATGCTCAATTGGATCCAACGAAAAGGCAAAACAAGAGGATATACCAATGCTACTCATCTAGCACTCATCCCCAAAGAAAACAGGCCATCTTCCTTTGCTCGTTTCAAGCCCATATCACTCTGTAACTCCTATAAAATCTTGACAAAACTCATTTCTACCCGCCTAAAGCCTTTGCTCCCTTCTCTCATTTCTAAAAGTTAAGGGGGATTCTTAGCCAACAGACAAATAACTGATTCCATTTTACTTGTGTAAGAAGCCATCCATTCGAGTCAAACCAAAAATGAGAAAGGGTTTATCCTCAAGCTTGATCTGGCCAATGCATTTAACAGAGTGAGACACTCCTTCCTCTTGGCAACTTTGAAGAAGATGGGATTTGATGACCGCTTTCTCAACCTCATTCGAGCCTACATTTCAGGGCCATGGATCTCCCCTCTTGTAAATGGCAGACCTGGAGAAGCTTTCCAATTCTCCAGAGGCCTTAGACAAGGTTGCCCCCTCTTCATTCTAATGGTTGAATCCTTTAGCAGAGCATTGGACTTCAGCCGGAGGGTTGGCTTAATCACAGGAATAAAATTTGGGGATGGGGTCAAGAACATAAATCACTCACAATCTGCCGATGACACCCTGCTGATTGGAGGGGCCTCCACCACAATAGCCAAGTGCTTCAAATCTCTCCTTGAAAAATACATGAGCCACTCTGGCGGAATGATAAATAAGTTGAAACGCTGCATATATGGCTGGAACACAACAGTACAAGTGCTTCGCAATATCGCCAACATCTTTGGAGTCACATGCAAGTATGATTGGACTCACTTCTCTTACTTGGGCATGCCTGTAAGTGCTGGAGCTTTGAGAGCAGAAGTCTGGGACATAGTAGTTGAAAAAATGAAAAGAAAAGTGCAGCAGTGGGGATCTATTTGGCTCAACCCAGCTGGTCACCTCATTCTTCTTAAGTCAGGCATATCTTCTCTCCCCCTATATCATTTTTCTCTTCTTCAAGCTCCGGCCTCCTTCCACAACAAAATGGAAATCGTCCTCGCAAATTCCTATGGCGGGGGGGGAATGATAAAAAGAAATTCAACTTGATTAATTGGAAGCAGGTGATCCAGCCCCAAGATTGAGGAGGTCTTGGAATTAGATCTCCTAAATTTCTCAATTTAGCCTTTGGAGGCAAAATCGTCTCAAGATTCATTACTCGACTCCCAGCATGGTGGAAAAAAGTTCTGGAAATTAAATACCTCAATTTTCCTAGACAGCAGCTTCTTGATCGAGATATTCCCAATAGAGAATCCTCCAAAATTTAGTGACTATGCAAGAGAGCAATTCCACTAATCGCTCAAAATAATTCAAAAATCCCCAAGGGAGGTGCAAGCATCAATATTGGAGCAGATAGAATCATGGATCAGCAACCAATAAACAGACATGGGGGAGTCCACCCTATCCTTTACTTTTTTGAAAGAACAGGCATTCATTACCTGGACCAGATCTCCCAATGGGATCCTCACACCCTTCTTTGGTCAGGTTGGGCCTTCCCAACCATACCCAATAGTCTTAACACAAGTCTTTCTGTCCTTCAATCCCATTTGCACAGTATAGCGCCCGTCAAAAAGAACGATCTTGATGGGTTTCGTTGGGACCCATCGGATCCTCTTACACCATCCAAGCTACTCACCATTATATTTGCAACATCATATACCCCATGCCAAGTTGGCACCACTGGAAGGTGGTTTGGAAATCCGAGGCAATTCCAAAAATCAAGTTTTTTCTCTAGACCCTCCTCAAAGGGAAAGTCCTCACGGCCGAAAATTTGCAAAAGAGGGGAATTAATGGCCCCTCTCGTTGTCCTAACTGCTTAGCTGCTGAAGAATCAATGCATCATCTCTTTATTGAATGCCCTTTTGCCATCAACTGCTGGAGGAACTTGTCTCATAACAATCAAATCCCATGGAACACCCAAAACACCATATGAGAAATTCTTTACAAATGGAAAAAAACCACCCTTGGTAGCACAGGAAAAATAACACAGTGAAGAGAGTCTGGGACATTCTTCCCCACAATATGCTATGGAATATTTGGCTGGCACGAAATCATAAGGTTTTTAAGGATAAGGACTCGACTGTTAGAAGCCTTTGCACCAAGGCAAGGAGTCTTGCCCTTGAGATCATCTTAGTTAAGAATCTGAGAAATATAAACGTCAGTGAACTCAGCATAGAAGAACGCATTCTCATTGGACACCTGTTAGACCAAAACACCAGCAATCAGAAGGGCAACGCTGCTAGCAACAGAAACAACAATGTTTCCCCTAACTGGAAGATCAAGTTAAAAGAGGAAGAATTTGCAGGTTAGCTTAAAAATAGCAAGAGGCATTATCTCTCTTTCGATGGGGCCTCAAAGTCGAATCCCAGGGCAGCAGGGGCGGAAGGAGTTATTTTTAATGCTAATGGAATAACATACTCTCATACAAGTGGGGTCTCGGCCACACTTCCAATGACAGAGCAGAATCCCTGGCCCTTTACCAAGGTCTTATCCAACTTGGGAAGCTTGGTATAAACACAGTCACGATATTGGGAGACTCGACGATAGTCGTCAGTGCAATGGTTCAAAACAGGGATCTTCCCAATGCCCTCCTTCAGCAGATTATCAGACGGTGCCAAATTTTAGGACACACCATGAAATATGTGCGCTACTATCATGTTTTGCGATCGTTCAATAAAATTGCTGACAGTCAAGCCAACAAAGCTTGTGCCATATCACTAGGCTACCTTATCTGCAATGGTGTGGAATAATTTCAGCATATACCATAATGAAGAGACCTCCTGGATCCCAACAAAATCTCAGCTCATCCGATATACCTTTGGTTTCTACAGAAAAGGAACAGCAGGAAAAACGGAACAGCAGAAAAGGAAAAACAAGAAAAACGGAAAGCAGAAAATACAACAGAAAAGGAACAACAGAAAAAATGGAACAACAGAAAAAACGGAACAGCAGAAAAGAAAAATGTAGCTCCAACAAGTTTTTCAAGCTTGAAGCAAGTTGGCGCCGACGACAAACCTGAAGAGTCCATTGCTCGACACATCAGCCACAGTAATATAGATTGATATGTTTTGTAAATGTTGTTATTTACTACTGCAGTTTGTTAGGATTTACCTTTGGTCTTTGGTTTTTAGAAGCCCAAAAGGCAGGATTAAGGAGGAATTTTGTCTAAGCTGTAACTCCTTCTTCCCTAGCTCTTCTTGGCACCTCAGCATGTACTTTTGGAGCTCAGTCTCCCTCTTTTTTTCAAATTTATAATAGCAACCGAATTTGTCAAAAAAAAAAATATATTATTATATTATTATAATAGTTATTATATTAATAATAATAATATCAGATAATAATATTATATTATCATTATATTATTATAATAATATAAAATATAATAATTATTATATTATTATAATAAAAATATTATATTATTATAATAATAATAATACTAACTCATCATAACATTCATGATCCAATAATAATTAGAATTGTGACAAGGGAAATATTATGTGTATTTTTTTAAAGACTAACTATTTATGATTATTACTAACTATATAAATAATAACAACGATATTCTTATATATTTATATATTTATGATTATTATATTAATATTATTATAATAATATAAACTCATAATAATATTAGTAATATTCATCAATAATAATAATTATAATTATAATTATTATTATTATTATTATTATTAGGCTTTATTAATTCACCCATGTTTATCTTAGTATTTTCAATATTTATCTTAGGGTTTGTATAACTTGGGTTTATAATATTAGTCCATTTTGTTAGATCTGAGACTTTTGTTATCCATAGTGTAGATGAAAGTATTTTGGATTAATCACATCATTAGGATTTGGTCCTAATGATGTGATTAATCTGAAAGACTTTCATGTACATTAGTCCATTTTGTTTAATATTATTCCCTCGGGTTCATAATCTCTTATTATTACCCAAGGGATTAATACTAAAATCTGAAGGGATTATGAACCCGAGGGAATAATATTAAACAAAAGGGACTAATATTATAAACCCAAGGTATACAAACCATAAGATAAATATTAAAAATACTAAAATAAACATGGTTGAATTAATAAACCCTAAGAATTAATATTTTAAAATAAAAGGAATAATAAACCAAAGGGATTATTAATATTATAAACTCAAGGAACTAATAAACCCAACCGTTTAATATTATAAACCCAAGGAATTAGTGAACCCAAGGGATAAATAGTAAAAACCTAAGGGATAAAGAAGTGCAAAGGATTGTTAATACACACACAAGAGATAAATAAAGCTCACCAAGATTGATATTATAAACCCAAGTTAATAATAAACCCAAAGGATTAATACTAAAAACCCAAGGGATTATGAAACCAAGGAAATAATATTATAAAACCAGTTGACCATGGTTGGTTATGGTTGACCATGATTGATATTATAAACCAAGTTAATAATAAACCCAAGGGATTGATATTATGAACCCAAGGGAATAATATTAAACCCATGGGACTAATATTATAAACCCAACATTGGTAAACCCAAATATAAATATTACAAACACTAAAATAAAAGTCTTATTTTCATGGTGAGACAATCTTTGTCAAAACGCGACATTCAACCATGGTTGACCATGGTTGGCTATGATTGGAAATGGTTGACCATCATTGATTTTATAAAACTAAGGGAATAATAAACTCAATCGATTGATATTATAAACCCAAAGGAATAATAAAACTAAGGGGTTAATATTAAAAACCAAAAAGATTATGAACCGAATGGAATAATATTAAGCCCAAGGGACTACTATTAAAAACCCGACATTGTTAAACCCAAATATAAGTATTACAAACACTAAAATAAACAATGTTTATTTTCATGGTGAGACAATCCTTGTCACAATGCCACATTCAACCATGGTTGACCATGGTTGGCTACAATTGACAATGGTTGACCGTCATTGATATTATATACCTAAGGGAATAATAAAACCAAGGGATTGATATTATAAACCAAAAGGAACAATAAACACAAGGGATTAATACTAAAACCAAGGGATTATGAACCCAAGGGAATAATATTAAACCCAAGGGCCAAAGATTATAAACCCAACATTGGTACACCCAAATATAAATACTAAAAACACTAAAATAAACATGGTTTATTTTCATGGTGAGATAATCCTTGTCACAATGTGACATTCAACCATGGTTAACCATGGTTGGCTATGATTGACAATAGTTGACCATGATTGATATTATAAACCTAAGAGAATAATAAACCTAAGGGATTGATATCAGAAACCCAAAGGAATAATAAACCCAACAGTTTAATACTAAAGCCCCAAGGGGTTATGAACCCAAGGGAATAATATTAAACCCAAGGGACTAATATTATAAACCCAACGTATATAAACCCTAAGATAAATATTATAAACATGATTGACCATCGTTGATTTTCATATTGAGACAATCCTTATCACAATTCCATGCTGGACCATGGTTGACATCATAATAAACTATGGTTGACTCGGGAATAATAAACCCAAGTGATTGATATTATAAACCTAAATAACAATAAACCCAATGGAATATGAACCTAAGGGAATAGTATTAAACAAAAGGGACTAATATTATTAACCCAAGGTATAAAAACCATAAGATAAATATTAAAATACTAAAATAAACATTGTTGAATTAATAAACCGTAAAAATTAATAATTTAAACTCAAGGGATTAATAAAACAAAGGGATTATTAATATTATAAACACAAGGAACAATAAACCCAAGGGATTAATACTAAAGTCCCAAGGGATTATGAACCTAATGGAATAATATTAAAGCCAAGGGACTAATATTGATGATGATGGTGGTGGTGGTGTTGGTGGTTAATATCCACTGAGACCAAGTTGGTCTATCAGACCTATAATTTTCTTAGTTTTTAATTGTCTAGCTCCTCGTCTTTCTTGGCGAGATTGGTGTTGTAGATTTCTTTTCTTTTCTCTACGGTCTTCCAACTTCCTTTATCTTGCATCTCCTTCATCTCTTCTGGTTCTTGGGACATTGGTGTCTTAGCTTCACGATCTATTGTGTTCGTCCTTTTGAAGATAGTCAAAGAAGAAGTTTGGTCTACGAGATCTACTTTGCTATTAAATGAATATTTATTTTGTGCAGTACTTGAATCCTCATAACTGTTGATGCTTGAGGTGTTGTCGAGTTCACTTTTTTGTTGTTGGGTGAGGCTTCCCCCCTCCTTGTCTTGAGATTTGTTTCTTTCTTGCCCGATTTTTTGTGATTTAGAGTTTTCTCGAGAGTATTCTTCTTTAATGACAGTGTAGTGTTCTTTTTTTGCTCCTTCCCACCATGTAGATCTATGGTGATTTTTTCTAGTAGAATTTTTCTGGGAGGCTTTTGGGCAATTTTTGGCTAGATGGCCTGTCTCAAAGTAGGATCGACATCTAAAGAGGAGACTTTCATAATCAAGTTTTTGGTTCCACACATAGTCTTTACTTATTAGGTGTATTTCATATGGGAATCCGGCGCTAAAGTCCATTTCCACACAAATGCATGCATAGGTGGTTCTGACATATTCCTCTGTTTCTGGGAACCTACAATAAAATTTCCCAATTGCATTTCCAATGGCTTTTAAAGAGGAGGAATTATAAACCCAAGGTATATAGACCCTAACTGGAAATACATTTTTCATAATGTGAGATCAAACCATGATTGACCACAGTTGACCATGGTTGGTTATGGTTGACCATGATTGATATTATAAACCCAGGTTAATAATAAACCCAAGGGATTGATATTATGAACCCATGGGAAACATAAACCCAAGGGATTAATACTAAAACTCAAGGGATTATGAACTCAAGGGATTATGAACCCAAGGGAATAATATTAAACCCAAGGGACTAATATTAAAAACCCAACATTGGTAAACCTAGATATAAGTATTACAAACACTAAAATAAACAAGGTTTATTTTCATGGTGAGACAATCCTTGTCACAATGCAACATTCAACCATGGTTGACCATGGTTGGCTATAATTGACAATGGTTGACCATCATTGATATTATAAACCCAAGGGATTGATATTATAAAATGAAAGGAACAATAAACACAAGGGATTAACATTAAAACCCCGAGGGATTATGAACTCAAGGGAATAATATTAAACCCGAGAGCCAAATATTATAAACCTAACAATGGTAAACCTAAATATAAATACTACAAACACTAAAATAAACATGGTTTATTTTCATGGTGAGACAATCCTTGTCAGAATGCGACATTCAACCATGGTTGACCATGGTTGGCTATGATTGAAAATGGTTGACCATGATTAATATTATAAACCTAAGGGAATAATAAACCCAAGGGATTGATATTATAAACCCAAAGGAATAATAAACTCAAGGGATTAATATGAAAACCCTAAGGGATTATGAACCCAAGGGAATAATATTAAACCCATAGGACTACTATTATAAACATAACATTGGTAAACCCAAATATAAATATTACAAACACTAAAATAAACATGGTTTATTTTCATGGTGAGACAATCCTTGTGACAATGTGACATTCAACCATGGTTGACCATTATTGGTTATGATTGACAATGGTGGACCATGATTGATATTATAAACCTAAGGGAATAATAAGCCCAAGGGGTTAATATGAGAAACCCAAAGAAATAAAAATCCCAAGGGATTAATACTAAAACCCCAAGGGATTATGAACCCAAAGGAATAATATTAAACCTAAGGGACTAATATTATAAACCCAACGTATATAAACCCTAAGATAAATATTATAAACACTAAAATAAACATGATCGACCATCATTGATTTTCATATTGAGACAATCCTTATCACAATTCCATGTAAGACTATTGTCAACATCATAATAAACCATGTTTGACTCGGGAATAATAAACCCAAACGATTGATATTATAAACACAAAGGAACAATAAACCAAAGGGATTAATACTAAAGCCCCAAGGGATTATGAACCTAAGGGAATAATATTAAACAAAAGGTACTAATAATATAAACCCAAGGTATACAAACCCTAAGATAAATATTAAAAATACTAAAATAAACACGATTGAATTAACAAACCCTAACTGTTAATATTTTAAACTCAAGGGATTAATAAACCAAAGGGATTATTAATACTATAAACCAAAGGAACTAATAAACCCAACCATTTAATGTTAAAAACCCAACGAATTAGTGAACCCAAGGGATATATATTAAAAACCTAAGGGATAAAGAAGCACAAGGGATCAATATTACAAGCAAGGGATCAATAAAGTTGACCATGATTGATATTATAAACCCAACCTAATAATAAACCCAAGGGATTATGAACCCAAGGGAATAATATTAAAATCAAGATACTAATATTATAAACCCAAAATTGGTAAACCCTAATATACATATTACATACACTAAAATAAACATGGTTTATTTTCATGGTGAGATAATCCTTGTCACAATGTGACATTCAACCATGGTTAACCATGGTTGGCTATGATTGACAATAGTTGACCATGATCGATATTATAAACCTAAGAGAATAATAAGCCCAAGGGATTGAGCCATGGTTGACCATGGTTGACATCATAATAAACCATTGTTGATAGGGGAATAATAAACCCAAGCGATTGATGTTGGAAAATGGTTGATCATGGTCGAACATGGTTGTTTATTGTTGACCATTGTTGAATAATATTAAACCCTAGGAATATGAACCCTTAGATCAATAAACCGAAAGGATTGATATTATAAACCCAAGGGAATAATAAACCTAAGGGATAAAAATTATAAACCCAACACATATAAACCCTAACATGACTATTATAAACCCTAAAATAAACATGGTTGACCATGGTTGATTTCCATATTAGATTAATCTATTGTGATATTGACATAATCATAAATAGTTGGACAAATATTTAACCCTTAATATTGGGGTTTTATAAAACCAAGGGATTATTAATATTACAAACCCTAGGAATTAATATTATAAAAAAAAATGATTAATAAATGCAAGGGATCAATATACCCAAGGAATCAATAAACCCAATGAGCTAATATTAAAAACCCAAATGATTAATAAACCCCGAGAATTAATATTTTAAGCTCACGGGATTAATAAAACCAAGGGATTAAATGATAAACCAAAGGAATTATTAATATTAAAAACTTGAAGAATGAAAAAACCCAATCATTTGATATTATAAACCCAAGGGAAAAATATTAGAAACCCAAGGGATAAAAAATTGCAAGGGATCAATATTAAAAATAGAAGGGATTAATAAAACATAGGAATTAATATTTTAAACCCAAAGGATTGATCAACCCATATGACTATGAATATTATAAACCTAAGGGATCAATAAACCCTAGGGATTGTTAATATTATGAAAGCAACAGGTTAATAAATTGAAGGGATAAACATTGTAAACATAAGGGATTAATATTAAACCTTAGGACTATTATTTAAACCTTAATATTGGGGATTAATAAACCAAAGGGAATAAATGATAAACCCAAGTAATTATTAATATTACAAACTTAAACCTCCCGGATGTGGGTGGTTATAATGAGTAACAGGTCAGTGGCTCGTCACAAGGGCATGTGTCAGCCCGGACGAGCCACGTATGCCAAGACAGGCATTCATTTAAGAATGGAGGCGATTGTTCATCTACGCGACTTCAGACGAGTCCTTTCGGCATTTACTGCTCTTCTTGGTAGCGGGAAAATGGCGTTACAAAGCCATGGCGTCTCTGTCATTCTCCCGCAGTTTGGCATGAGGTTTGGGTGCTCGGAGGTTGTGTTGGCTCACTCTCTGGTTCTGAGGGAGGTTGCGAGGGGGTATTCCTGCTCTCTGAACGATTCGGGGATGTATGGCATCTCTGTCATTCTCCCGCAGTTTGGCATAAGATTTGGGTGCTCGGAGGTTGTGTTGGCTCACTCTCTGGTTCTGAGGGAGGTTGCGAGGGGGTATTCCTGCTCTTTGAACAATTCGGGGATGCAGCGTGAGCGCCAAAGGATGATAAGCAGGCGCGGAAGCTTCAGAGGTCGGGCTTCGTCTCAGAGGCAAGCTCCTTCCCCCTCCTCCTCAATTGAGGTTTATTCCGACCGCAGACGCTCCAGGGGACGGGCAGTTGGCCAAGGTAGAGCAGCGGAACACCGAGAAATTATGGAATGTGGGCACTCTGCGCATCCCATGGTGAGATATCGTATTCCATGTACTCTGTCAAATTCAACTTTTTTTGTTACGGTTTCGGTGGAGCATTGCAGCGATCCTGGTGGTCAAGACGATGCTTTACAGGCGAGCCCTCCTCGGATTCCTGGGTTGGCTCCCACAGTAGACATGCAATTCCCTACTGTCGATATGCTGTGCTCCGTTCAAGAAAGCTTCTCCCCAGATCCTGGGGCAGGCCCAAGTGAACCTGCGCAGCGTAACACTCTCCCCGAATCGGACATCCCCAAGCAATTCGGATGCAAAATGGAGGAAGATCCGCACACCACTGATGATGACTAGCTCACTCTGCAGTTCGCCACAGGTCTCTGAGAAAGAAATTTTTCACTGTCTGCTCTCACTGCTATCTTATATGTGTCAGGTCTTTGTCCTTATGTATTTCTGTCCTTATCTGTTACTGTGACGGATATCCATGTTTGTTCCAGTCTTTATGTGTTTCAGTTTCGGCTAATCATGTATGTTCAGTGTCGGTCTCATGTACTGTCGATATGGTTCAGTGTCGGTCTTATGTAATTTTGGAGATGATTATTCCTGAGCATTCTGTCATTCTCTCGACAGGAAACACAGGGCTACGGCTCTGTTGTAACACTGATGATGTAAATTTTGCCTTTTTTGTAATATAATAGATTAGTCTGATTCAGAAAAAAAAAAAAAAAAAAATATTACAAACTTAAAGAACAAATAAACCTAATCGTTTAATATTATAAACCCAAGGAAATAGTAAACCGAAGGGAAATAGTAAACCCAACAAACCAATATAAGAATCAAAGAGATTAATAAACCCTAATAACTAATATTTTAAACTCAGGAGATTAATAAACCAAAGGGATTATTAATTTTATAAACCGAAGGAACTAATAAACTCAACTGTTTAATATTATAAACCCAATGAATTAGTGAACTGAAGGGATAAATGTTAAAAACCAAAGGGATCAAGAAGCAAAAGGGATCGATATTACAAACACAAGAGATTCATAAAGCCTAGGAATTAATATTCTAAAAACAAAGGATTGATAAAATCACATGATTATTAATATGTTAAACCCAAGCGATCAATAAACCTTAGACATTGTTAGTGTTATAAACCCAAAGAATAAATAAACTAAAGGGATAAACATTATAAAACTAATGGATTAAACCCTTAATATTGGGGTTTAATAAACCAAAGGGATTATTATTATTATAAATCCAAGGGATTATTAATATTATAAATAAAAGGGATGAATAAACCCAATGCATTTTTAATTTTATAAACCCAAGGCATTAATATTATAAAAAAAATGATTAATAAACCTAAACAATCAATAAACCCAAGGAATAAATAAACCCAACAAACTAATATTAAAATCCTAAATGATTAATAAACCCTAGCAATTAATATTTTAAAGTCAAGGGATTAATAAACCCAAGGGATAAAATGATAAACCAAAGGAATTATTAGTATTATAAACTCAAAGAACAAATAAACCCAAGGGTTTAATCTTATAAACCCAAGAGAAAAATATTATAAACCTAAGGGATAAAAAAATGCAAGGGATCAATATTAAAAATGGAAAGGATTGATATTTTAACCCCAATGGATTAATATTATAAATCCAAGTTGTTTAAACCCCACGATAAATATTATAAATCGAAAAATAAATATCAATGACCATCCTTAACCATCGTTGATTTTCATATTGAGACAATCTTTGTTACAATGCAACGTTGGACCATGGTTGACCATGATTCACGATGGTTGATTATGGTTTTCATCTCAAGACAATCTTCGTTATAACGCAATGTTCAACAATGCTCATGATGATTGGTTTTGAAAATGACAGAATATATGTCATATTAAATATTTTAAAACCATTAAGCCCTAAATCCATGGCATCGATATTATAAACATAAATAATGCTATAACAGAAAACAATAATAAAAAACATAAACCACAACCAATATAAGAACCACATTGTAAACCATAAAGCATTAAAACATGATAAATCATCATCACATTAATAATAACACATTTATATCACTACATTATAAACAATAAATAAATTTTAAGCCATAAATACATTGATATCAATACATGAATGTATCAATAGTATAAATCTCAAGAATATTGCTATAAATAGCTAGAACATGAAAGCCCATCAATAATATTATAAGTGTCAACAATATTTTCATTTATGAAAGGCATGGACAAAGTGAAGGGATCCACAGAAAAGACCACAACAATTATAAATGCAAGAGAAATAAAATAAAACAGTAACACTGCGATTGGAGCAAAGGAACATAAATGCAAAAAACACATATAAATTGCACACATTGGATTTAAAGAAGAACAACATAATATGACACTTTAAGACCAGAGATATATAATTTTCTACATAACAACAACAATGATAAAAAAAAAGTTCAAATTCACCAACATTGCAACCATAGAAACAACATTCTGTCTTAACATATATTGTTTGTTGTCTTCACATCAAATAATTCCATTACACAATTAAACTTGAAACACTCCATCAAAAGTCATATATGGAGTGGCCTCTTCCAAAACTCAACCAGACCGATGACAAAAGCAACACCAATTCAAATCAACAAGATAATGATCATGATACTTAAAGCTTTCCAACCAATGCCTTCTTGTTCTCATCCCAGACTCCCTTTAGTGCACACGTAACAAGTATTTTACATGTGTTTTTGTTTCATCTAGCACACGAAGATGATCATCAATAAAAGCAAGATGGAACCCATGTTTTCTATCAAAATTGTTCCAAAGATATGAAAGAAAACTTATCGCTCCAACAATATTGCACACTATTCTGAAATAATAGATGACATCATTATTGTCCATATCTACATTTGAGAAGCAAAAAAACAAAAGAAAAATAATAAAGACATGCACAAATAAATAAGCGCACACACACACACACAGATATATATATATATATATATATATATATATATATATATATATATATATATATATATATATATATATATATATATACATAAAACATAACACCCCATTTGTATTTATGTTAAAAAACTTAATGTTATAATGTTACATGAAATAAAACAATCTAGTGTTACATGAACCAAATGATATAAAAATTTCTACAAATATAAGCCTCATTTCACAATACAATAGAAAAAACCGTGGAAATGGTGATGGCCAATATTCAAAACCTCCATTTTTGCATTTCATGATGTAATATGAATCCACAATATTAATATCAATATGAACCAGTTATAAAAATGATTTTGAATGATTGGTTCATATAAATCATTGTTTATGTCTGAAAGGTCTGTTGCAAAGAAAATAACAATAGGCACTTAAAAAAAAAGTAAATTGAACAACATGAAAAACGATGTAAACAAATTTCTCAAATATTACTATGAATATGATGAATTTATTAATCTCATAAATATATGAAAATGATTATTATATTAAAAGTAAATCAAGAGGACAATAGAAGTAATTCAAAAAACATACTATAAAGAAGGTCACAATGTTATTAGTTGTATGTCATGGCGATATGGACTTCAATCACTCTTCTTTCTTCCTAATTGTAACATATGCACTATCTTTCATATTGGCATAACGTTGAAAAGGGAAAGGCGGTGCAATGCGTAAACCATCTATTGATTTCACTCTTGATATGGATGTGAAGGTAAGGCATTGCTTCTCTTTATTCCCGATATCAACTGACGCACGCTCTAAAGTCAATCCTTGTGACTCGTGGATTGTAAGAGCCCATGCCATCTTCAAAGGATTTTTTTTTTTTAATTTCCTCTTATCACTGGTGTAATACGAACAATGTTTGGATTGCTTGTATCAAATGTAACACCAACATACTTATCAAAAACAATAGTTGTGAACATTGGAAGTTGAGGTGGCTTAGAGGTAGGCATAAAAATATATCCTTAACATAACCAAGTGCACCATTCACCAAGCCAAATTCAACCCATAAATTACATGTCAACGTAACACACTGACTACGACACAACAAAACTTCACAGTCCAATTGATCATCATCAACACCAATGATTTCTGAACGCCTTGAATGCTCAGTAATACATCATGCAATTGGAGAATTTAATGATTTTAACATATGCCTATTATGGAAGGAGACCAAATTATTTGTTGGAAACATGTGAATTGTTGCATTAAATAAATCTCTTTCTCTAGGATGCAACCTCATATCAGCCCCTGACATAAGAAACTCCCAATCTTCAAGAATAGGTTCTACATTTCTTATGTTATTGATGACTTTACAAAAACAAGATTGTTTCTCATTATTTCCTTGTTGGCGAAAGCTTGTGTCAAGAGTGGTAACATTGTTGAATTTGTTCCACAAGACTTTCCCTATTGTATCACCTGCATACAAACGCTTATCTCTCACATGAGGCAGTTGGCCAACGTCACCCACAAGGATGATGGATCTGCCACCAAAAGGACAATTCTTTTTCTTTGGAAATGCTTCTCGTAATCGAGCATCTATTTTTATAAAAAACCTTGATCCTAGAAATCTCATTTCATCAATCAATATATATCTAACAGGTCACATTTCTCCTTGGAATACTGCAATTGACTACCCCTGTAATGGTTGCATATCCTTAATTGGAATTTTTAGAGTTTAGTGTATTGATTTTGCATGTATATTAAAAGCAGTTATTCCTGTTGGGGCAAGAAGAAGCAAAGGGCTTCTTCCATTACTTGACAAATTATAAAGAGCTTCAAAAATACAATGGATAAGGAAAGACTTCCCAGTGCCCGCGGTGCCCTAAACAATCATAAGAAGATATTCACGAATCTCATATTTAGCAAAGTGCCTTAAAACAATTTCAAAAGCAAGTCATTTTTTTGCCGGCAAAGAATATGGAGATGCAAATTTTCTGTTTAAAAGGTCAAGAATATCACCCCTTTATTTTTCATTCCTTATAAGATTAATAGCTTCTTCTGCAACATCATAAAAAATAGTTATACTTTCCCAGTCAAAGGATATATCAAAGTCCCTTCGACCAAGGTTGTGAAGATCATAAACATTGACATCATTTAGTGAAACCAAGTGAGAGAAAATCTGCCATTCTTGAAAATCATCTTCAAGATTCATTTCCTGGTTAGAAAAATCACCATCTTCTTCATCTTAAATATTGTCGATTATTGATAGATTTCAATCAACATGCCATGCTCAATATCAGAAATTCCTCCAATTTTCAATAATAATTTTAGCTGAAAGGCCAATTTCTGCAGGAATGTCAAGAAATGGCTTGTACAAGAGAAATTTTGTCGAGCAAAAGGTTTCAAATTCCTCTAAAGCCTCACCAAGAGTAAAATAAAATCATGCCCAAACCCGAACAATAGCATTAACATCTCTAGGCTTCCATGGATCCTACTTACGCTTTCTTTCAAATGTCCAAGATCTTGTTGTTTCTATCAAAGATAGATGTTCAAGGAAAAAAGGTCTCTTATGATAATGTTGAAAAAAGTATTCTCCAATGAACATTGCAAGCCATCTATTGAGATTTTCCTGAAAACCTTTCTTCCAACATTTAAGGAAACAAATTTCTGAATACAAACAACAAGAGGTAGCTTAAGCAACATATGGCACGTTTCTTGTGCTCCAATGTCACGGTCAACAATCGTTTCTGCAAGAAACCTTCTATATGCACATAAATCATGATCCTCAGTGCCAATAGAATTTGAAATTCTAGTTAACATATGATGATAACTTTCATACCTTTTTTCTACTTTTGATGCATACTTAGCAATATATTTCAAGACAGCATAGTGAGAAAGAACTGGCTAGCAGTCAACATTTGCACGCCACATTGTTAGAAGGTCAATGTTATGTACATTAAGCCTGTCATCATTTCTTGTTAGATCATATTTTTTTCTTCCTTGATCATCTATGAACAATCTTGATTCATCACAAAGATCCCATGGAGCATTGTACTGACATGTCAGAATAGTTCCCTTTTTGCACAAACAAGAATCTACACTACATTTTGTGTGCCTTTGGACATGGTTTAACAATTCTTCATAATCATTATGAGGATTACAAGAGAAAATCTTACCAGTATTCAATAGGCAAGGGTCATCATTGAGGCTTCGTGGAACCATTATGTTGCGACGATGTATGTCACGTGGATTCCATGCAGTTACATATTTGTCAAAGAATCTCTTTGCAAGTTGTACATTAGAACCATTTGACCAATCAAGTCTTTCCATGTCAGGAGCACCTTCTAACCATAGGAAACCATGGATATGTGTTGAACCTCTATGTTGCCACTCATATTTGAAAAAAAATGAAGATATAGTTACTACAAACAATATAAATAGAATCATAATAAAAGTTGACAAAGTATAGAAAATAAATTCAACAACACAAACTTGTACCAGAAGTCTTTAGCTTTAAGATATTTTTGGATAACTTCCTCTTAAAAAATATTGAATCTATGGTGCATAAATGTGGCAACAATATGAGGGTACTAGATAACATTCTCAATTTTCATACGATGCTCATTTAAAGAACGAGAATGTGAATGTATGGGCATGAGGTTATGCAACTCTGTCCACTTTGTGTCAGCTGCATTCAAAATAAAAAATAAAGATGCACATCCTAACTGAGTAATCATGTCAGTCAATTCATCTTGACACTTAGTCCAGTATGCCCTTGTACCTCTCAGAGAAGAACCAAACCACATAAGATGCTCAGCCAACTTATTATCTAGTAAATCAGATAGTTGGTGACACAACTCTTCAATTGTTGTAGGTGAGTTATCATGTAAATGTTTCTTTACAAAAACTATAGCAGTTGCTTAGCTCCGATGTCGCATTATCATGTTCAATAGGTAATATCAAAAGCAAGGATGGCTTCCAAATCTCTGATCATAGTACCTAAGAAGATGCAATGCATACTCATGAAGTTCAACACTACAAATACATGGTTGCAACCAATCAGCATCACCAGTAGGTAACAATGTTGGGAATGCCATATATAATAACCCCTTTGTATTATATTCATTCGCTGGAGAGGTTCCAATACTGGGCCAATCCATGTCTTGAACATGTGAAGAATCAACATTATCAAGAATTGCTCTAATTTCTTCCACTTCCCTTCGTTCGTTTCGTAGGTGAGCAACAAAAGAAGAAGGATGAGAGGGAAATGCTGAGAAGACAACCCTTCATTATTAGTTTCATTGCTCTCAGATTCTTCAATATTACAATCAACAAATTTAAGCCTGGAGGAGACATCTATTTATCTTTCAAATAAAGCATTCACTGAATCATAGTCAATTACAACATCTCGATAATATTGATCATGTTGGATTTTGAAAAGCAATGTAGCCATCACTCGAGATATTTTAACATGACATTCATAATATTTAAACTGAGCGGCATGTCTCCTTACAATTAGAAAGTCAATATCTTCAGCATGTCGGGGAAGACTTTGTACAATTATAGAAATATCTTGAGGAAAGATAATTGTATGACCAATATACTTATATTGCCCACTTTGAGCATGTGTCACTTTCAAAATAAGATTCACACATGATATTATCATTTCTTCAACTTGAGTAAGAATTCTTAAAATATGAGGTTGCTCACCAGGATCCATGTTATTATATCAACAAAAACGATGGGCTCCTCTTTCACTCTTACATCGTCCACATATAGGTCCTTCATAATGTCTTAAAACATGGATTACGAGATATGATTCTTGGAAAATGTGGCACATTTGGACAACTGAGAAGCTATCTATCTTTCCTTGAAATCTTGTATGCACTGCAAGCATGTTTTCATCAAAATGAATATGATCTCTATTGGCCGAACCATGTTGAAAACCATTTGGAAGAGCAAAATTTCTTCTAAAATGTACTTCATCTTCAGGAACATGAGATTCCCTTCCCAAATTTGAAGGATGTGGAATGGATCTATGACAAGGTCTTTCCAAATTTATGGTCTGCATTTCGTGAATCTGAGAGGATGTAAAGGTCTCTTTGTCATAAAAGATTTTGAAATTTAATTTCCAACTGATTATAAATGAAAAAGAATCAAATGCATTAATTTACATTTGTGTCTTGATGTGGATGAGGGTTATGAGATGGTTTCTCTTGGCTTCTAACATCAGTGGATGGAATATTTTCGGAGGTAGTTTCTATGCCTCTATTAAACAAGTTGTTTCTTGTTTCAAAAAAATAATATACGTTATAAAACTAAATGTCCAACAAATAAATATTCAAAAATGGAAAAGAAATCAAATACATTGAACATCTACATTAGTTTCGCAATTTGATGTTTTGGATTCCAATTCTCCAACCTAATGAGATGAAATCATGGTTTCTCCATAAAAGGTTATAAAATACAATGTCCAACCAACTGTAAATGAAAAAATGAGAAAAATATCTAATGCACTCAACGTTTACATTTGTTTGGAGATGTGGATGAATGCTATGAGATGGTTCCTCTTCACTTCTAACATCAGTAGATGGAACATATATGAAGTTAATGTGTATGCCTCTATTGAAATGAGTTGTGTCATGTTCGAAGAAAATAAAATATGCCATAAAATTCAATGTCCAACAAACTATAAATTAAAAAAGTGAAAATCAAATCAAAAACATTGAAAATTTACATTAGTCTAGCAATTTGATCGTCGAGGAGAATGCACATGATGGTTATGACACGCTTCATCTTCACTTCTCAGATTAGTAGATGGAACACTTTGGGAATTAATTTCTAGACCTATATTAAAACAAATTGTATCCTATTCCAAGAGAATAAAATAGCTTATAAGTTTAGTAAACAAAACTTTGTAAATAGAGGAATGTAATACAACAACCACTATTGCAGCAAAAATCAAAATATCATTGTTTTACCTCCATTGTTCCACGCAAAGTGCTAGCAGGGATGACTGATTCTATTGGTGGGGCCACATTACTTTAAGAAGCGGGATTAGAAGATTCGATTTTTCGAGAAACTGGCTCCAAATTATAAAACAAATGGCCAAATAAACTATCATCCAAATCATCACACACAACGTCATCATTACCTCCACCATGGATGTTTTGCAACCTTTGGCGTCAAAACATGCAATTGGGCACATAGAAGGGTTAAGGTGGACATTTGCATCCATGTTATCAATATAATGTTCTTCCCAATTGCAGGGTATTTTCCCAATGTTATGAACATTTTCAGGAGAGCATCGAATAACAAGATTATGCTAACGAGGGGCATATTTTGATAATGAACTATCAATAGGAAATGTTCTTTCCATTATATCATCCATAGTGCGATACTTACGATGAATGATAAAACAATTTTCAAGAGTGGCATCACTCGTTCTTCTATTGTATGTAGCTTTCCTATGCTCATTTATGGCATCCTTATTTTGTTGATACCGTAAACAACGACTTTCATTAGACCTCTCACGTGATTCTGGTGACAAATTTTGTTTTCTTGTACGCTTGTTTGTGCCTTTAGATGACATGTCTACAATGAATAATAAAATATTCATTATGGAATCATAAACATGGAACATAACAAATATCTAATATAAACAAACACAAAAGAATGAAAAAGGCACAAGTTTTTTTTGGAAATCATTAAAAAAACATAAAAAGTGTATATGTTATTTTTTCCAACCATATAAACTTATCAAAATGTATAAGGCTTTTTCCAAATGGCTAAAAACAAAAATGAATTTTTCAAAATGGCTAAAAACATAAATGAATTCTTCCAAATGGCTTAAACAAAAAAGTCTAAATTTCCATGTATCATATTAGAATCAAAACAAAACCCATACTATTGGGACACAATACTCTAAGAATGATATGACTTGGAAGTATATCTAAAAATTTGGAACTATATACTATCAAAATATAAATGCAAATATTAAAATGTACATAAAGATATAACATTGTTTGAGAATCAATGACAAAAACCAATACAAATAACATGTATAACATAACTCATAGCAATTATAATTATACAAACAAAGAAAAATGCATAACATCGAGACACATTTACATGTAATTAAGAAAACTTTAGGGGAAACAATATGAAATATTTTACATCATAAAGATCGATACAAGCATAATTTTAAAGTATTACCATAAAGACCCATAGTATGTATAGAGACAAAAATGGAAATATTTTCCACAACCATAGAGAGTATATAAAATGGAAATATTTATAGGAACTCCTAAGAATACTAATATCCTAAGAATCCATATCCATATCCAATGGTGGAATCTCATCAACAGAATCCATATGGGGAGAAATTGCAAAAACATTTCCATACTCAATCAAATCATTGCAATCCTCTAGCATTGGGTACCAAAATATAGACATCTGTTCATTAGTTCAATTATCAATATCTGTTGGAAAACAGATGTCAGTCATCATGTCATATAATAGGAAAGGAACTTCACTACAGTTGCACATAAGAACCAGACCATGGACTGTTCGAAATGGAAGATAACCAGGACATTTGCTATTTATATCTGCAGAAATTTCTTCCAACAACTTCCATCTGAAACCCAATCATCTTCAAAGTAGTTAATTCTTCGTTCAACGCATGGTTGACCAAATTGGAAATGATCTAATTCTTCAATTGACCATACAGAAGTGGAGCCATCATTGACAAGGCATATCAACTGATCCATGTATATTGCTAACGACATACATCGTATGTCAGTGATTGGAACAAATGAAAAACCCCATTCATTTTTTATTACATCAAACCAGTAGATTTTATACCCATACCAAGGATAATATTCATACTCCTTGTCCAGATACAACCAAAACAATTTACTTTTATAAAACACGCCATTATTAGGGGGTGAAGTGCCACCAAATGGAACAACAACCCTTTGCCATACCCTATCAAGACTACTACAAACATAAAATTTAGACTGCATTTTGTCATACATATGTTTTAGAACAACCCAGTCATATTTTCTGTTGCTTACATTTTCCAATAATGAAAAGAATCCCCACTCTCCAATTTGTATTGGCCCTATGTTTTTAAAGGCCTTTGTAAATGGATTTGTTACAAAATAGTTGAGTGTATGGGAGCATTCTGTTGGTAAGGATAAAACCACCATTGGTCCAATTGTAGGCTCTACTTTGTATCTTGAATCTATTAATCGCAAATGAAATTGAGACATGTGCCCATTCTGATTAAGGTATTCAGGAGAAAAATAATTTTCTTCACTATTGAGGAAAGGAACCATAAATCCAAATTCATTTGTAGAGACATGCTTGCAACATAACAAGAAAGAATGGTTTTGAAAAACATTCTTCCATTTCTTACAAACAGTGCTAAACTTTATCACAACCGATAAAGGAAGCTAGAGGAAGACAATTTCAAGAATTTCGAATGGAAGACAACTCCAAATAGATGGATCCATGATCAAACAATGAAATCACCTAATAGAAAAAAAACACATTTGATATCAACAAAACAATTTAATGTTGAATAAAATTAAAAGTAACATACATACATAATTTACCATTTACACATACATAAAAACTTCACATATACACATTGTATAAAATCAAATGAGCAATCATAACATTATTACAACACCGAACACAATTCCACAATTTTTTAAACATAATCTCTATAATGAAATATTATTAATGTTAGTAAACCTATAATTATGTTTATATTAAGGTTTATGTTTAATATTGATGCTATAATGTTTCTACAAATATATTTATAATATCAAATAAGAACAACTCATTAGGTAGGTTGCCATCAAGGACAACACCTAATTCACAATGCCAACAAAAAATTGCCTAGAAAACAGCATTTTATCTTTTTGTTGGACTACACAATTTTCCATTTTGTTAACGATAAAAAATTTTAAACCTAAACTAAAATTTTTAATGCCCATAGGGCTTTGCATTGACGGTGAATGGGTGCACTATTAAGGCACTCCTTGCAATAGGTTACTAGTTCAAATTCCCCGTGGGTGCTTACCTACCAAAAAAAAAACTAAAATTTTTAATATAATGTATTACTCTAAAATCATTTTACTTATTTATTAATAAAACAATAGATTGTTAATATCATAAGATAATCCTTGTAATGTACTGCATTAATATTACAACTTAATCATTGTAATGGACTACATTAATATCTACATGATTATGATTATGTGGTATATGGAGGTTAAATTAATAAATATTAGGAAATTTAAATAATAAACAATCACATTCATATTTTTAATTATTTATTTTTCAAAACTTAATGATATTTAATGTCAATATTATAATAATAAGTCACAATTGTTGGCTCTAAACCTAAACTAAAATTTTTAATATAATGTATTCAAAAATATCAAATTAAAATGATATTAAGAAATTTCTAAAACAACACATTCATATATATTAATTTTTTTCATATCTAAAATTACTCTAAAATCATTTTACTTATTTATTAATAAAACAATAGATTATTAATATCATAAGATAATCCTTGTAATGGACTCCATTAATATCACAACTTAATCATTGTAATGCACTACATTAATATCTACATGAATATGATTATGTGGCATATGGCGGTTAAATTAATAAATATTAGGAAATTTAAATAATAAACAATCACATTCATATTTTTAATTATTTGTCTTTCAAAACTTAATGATATTTAATATCAATATTATAATAATAAGTTATAATTGTTGGCTCTAAACTTAAACAAAAAATTTTAATATAATGAATCGAGAAATATCAAATTAAAATGATACTATTAAATTTTTAAAACAACACATTCATATATATTAATTTTTTTCATATTTAAAATTACTCTAAAATCATTTTACTTATTTATTAATAAAACAATAAATTGTTAATATCATAAAATAATCCTTGTAATGGACTGCATTAATATCACAACTTAATCATTGTAATGGACTACATTAATATCTACATGATTATGATTATGTGGTATATGGAGGTTAAATTAATAAATATTAGGAAATTTAAATAATAAACAATCACATTCATATTTTTAATTATTTATCTTTCAAAACTTAATGATATTTAATATCAATATTATAATAATAAGTCACAATGGTTGGCTCTAAACCTAAACTAAAATTTTTAATATAATGAATCCAAAAATATCAAATTAAAATGATATTATTAAATTTCTAAAACAACACATTCATATATATATTTTTCATATTTAAAATTACTCTAAAATCATTTTACTTATTTATTAATAAAACAATAGATTGTTAATATCATAAGATAATCCTTGTAATG
This sequence comes from Pinus tabuliformis, assembly GCA_031772625.1. Classification (NCBI taxonomy): domain Eukaryota; kingdom Viridiplantae; phylum Streptophyta; class Pinopsida; order Pinales; family Pinaceae; genus Pinus; species Pinus tabuliformis. The sequence goes on along the minus strand of CM062815.1, from coordinate 956,409,098 downwards.
CACTGCATTAATATCACAACTTAATCATTGTAATGGACTACATTAATATCTACATGATTATGATTATGTGGTATATGAAGGTTAAATTAATAAATATTAGGAAATTTAAATAATAAACAATCACATTCATATTTTTAATTATTTATCTTTCAAAACTTAATGATATTTAATATCAATATTATAATAATAAGTCACAATGGTTGGCTCTAAACCTAAACTAAAATTTTAATATAATGAATCCAGAAATATCAAATTAAAATGATATTATTAAATTTCTAAAACAACGCATTAATATATATATATATATATATATATATATATATATATATATATATATATATATATATATATTTCATATTTAAAATTACTCTAAAATCATTTTACTTATTTATTAATAAAACAATAGATTGTTAATATCATAAGATAATCCTTGTAATGGACTGCATTAATATCACAACTTAATCATTGTAATGGACTACATTAATATCTACATGATTATGATTATGTGGTATATGGAGGTTAAATTAATAAATATTAGGAAATTTAAATAATAAACAATCACATTCTTATTTTTAATTATTTATCTTTCAAAACTTAATGATATTTAATAAATGAATCCAGAAATATCAAATTAAAATGATATTATTAAATTTCTAAAATAATTTACTCTAAAATAATTTTACTTATTTATTAATAAACAATAGATTGTTAATATCATAAGATAATCCTTGTAATGGACTGCATTAATATCACAACTTAATCATTGTAATGGACTACATTAATATCTACATGATTATGATTATGTGGCCTTCTTCAGCACATAGATCTACTCTTGGACAGACCAAAAACCACAGAAGAACTATTGAAGAACCCTCCCCTTTTAAGACAAATAGAACTCCGCCTAATTGACTTCCTTCCTAGACCATAACTCTTCCTCCTTCCTTGGTGCGGCACCTCTTCCTAAGATCTATGGCTTCTCTAGACAATTTTTTCACTCCACACATGCAATCCTTTACACGTGTGTAGAATGAGCGTCTCTTTATGTTCTTTTTTCATACTTTTGTTTCAGTGACTTCGGGTTATCCTTGTCCATCCACAAATCCATATTTAACCATTCAAAAAAATTAATTAATTATTTAAGTTCTAAACCCATTGCTTTGGGTCTAAAACTTCAATATTGGGTAAATTTCCCAACCAACTATTTTTGATGGGTTTTTTCTTTCGGAAATACTTTCCTAGTTATCCAAAATTTCAACATCTTTTAGATAATGTCTATTGTAGAGTTTATTGAATTTCAATTGGATATTGAAGAATATTTAAAAATAAAATGTTCTCTATTAGATTGTAGAGTTGAAAAGTTATTTGTTTAAAATGTTCATGGGATATGCATCTATAAATCTATGTACCAATTCACCTTATGCTAATGGACCACAGTAACCAAATTCACTTTAAGTACAAAAAGGAATACATAAATTCCTTAAATCCATTATAATCCTCACACCTTAGTGCAATTAAATATGGATAGCAGATGTGAAAGTTGGAAAATTAGATATTATTGTGACAATGAAGTAATATTTATCCCAAATAACTTGATGAATCTTCAACCATCATTGATATAACATTTGCTTTCTTGAAGAAAAAAAAGTGACTACATGCACATTCTAGATTCTCATACATTTTAGTGAGATTTGGGGAAGGATTTTAGTAAAATAAGTGGATACAACTATGAACTCCACACCTAACAAGGCCTTCTTCAAGGAGGAAATGTCTATATCTCTCTCTATATTTTCTCTCATAATATCAAAATCAAATGTTTAAATTCAACCTTGAATTCCTATTCCATATAGATCTAAATACTTTGAGTAATTTTAAAAGGGATATCTATCTCAAAAAATCAAATCAAAAAGAGAATTTAAATACATTGATAATTGGCTAATAGAAATAGATACTTTGAGCAATTTTAAAAGGGCTATCTATCTCAACAAATCAAAAAATTGAATTGAAATATATTGATAGCTTGCTAATAGAAATGGATATACCTTTGATGATGATGTCAATGCAATTTTCTAATAGAATCAGAAAGAGAATTTAAATATATTGATGGCTTGCTAATGGAAATGGACACTTTGAGCAATTTTAAAAGGGATATCCATCTCAATAAATCAAAAAAGAGAATTTAAATATATTGATAACTTGCTAATGGAAATGGATATACCTTTGATGATGTTGTAAATTCCAATAGAGAATTTAAATATATTGATAACTTGTACAAATAGATATACCTTTGATCAGGTTGCCAATGTCATTTTCTAATAGATGCAATGTGAAATTTTCAGGAGTTAGACATCCATCCAATTGAATAACTAAGTGATGAAGTCCATCAAAACACTCATCCATGGTCTCTCTGGAATTGGTAAAGGCTGCAACAATCTTCCCTATCTATGGTTATCTAATTTGTCTTGCTGACAAATTATGCATGTATGCACATACTCCTCTACATCCTCCTGCATCTTCTCCCAAAAGTATCCTCTCTCCAACAATGCCAAAGAATGAAGCTACCTTGGGTGGCCAACCCATGCAGAATCGTGGCACTCCTTAATACATGCCTCCTAAGTCTAGATGGCTTTGGAATGTAAAGTCGGTTCCCATAGAACAAGATTCCATATCCTAGTAAAAACTTCTGAGTCTTCCCCTCCATCACCTGCTTCATAATGCTCTTTGCTTAAATATCGGTCTCCACACTAGCTCAAAGTCTATTATGCATCTCATCGGTCCTTTGTACTCAACTCTTACTGCGCTCAACCTGGTCCTCTCCCTCCTCAAGTGCAGCTAACTATCCCTTCCTTCTAAGGGCATCTGTAACTGCATTGAGTCTCCCTGGTCTATACTCAATAGTCATGTCGAACTCTGTTAAGAATTCCTGCCAACGAGCCTACTTCGCTGACAACTTGTTGTCAGTATTGACAACAAAAGGTTTCTCAATCAAGTAATTTCTCCATACTTGTAAATAGTGGATGATCGCATTCATCTCCTTCTCATGAAATGGATATCATCACTCTCTATCCTGCAACTTTTAGCTCTCATATGCCACTAGATGCCCAGCCTACAAGAGTACTCTCCCTTATTGCAAAGAAGCATCAGTGTGCACCTCAAACGGTCTCTCGAAGTCAGGTAACCTTAGTATCAGTGTTGTAACCATCCTCTTCTTCAAATCTTCAAATGTTGCTCGACACTTCTCCATCCAATTCCATCACTTATCTTTCTTCAGAAGGTCTATCAGTGGTGCAGTCACCTTGGAGTACCCCTCTATAAACTTCCGCCGGTAGTTGGTCATCCCCAAGAACACCCTCATATCATGGACATTCTTTGGTTCGGCCCAATCCTCTATCACCTTCACTCTGATCAGCTCCATTTGTATGTGACCTTGACCCACAATGTGTCTAAGGAATGGAATCTTGGTTTGGGCAAACATACACATTAACTTCTTCAAGTACAACTGATTCTTGTTCAATGCCTCAACACCAAGGCCAAGTGATTCTTATGATCCTCCATGTTATCACTGAATATCATGATGTCATCCAAGTATACTACTATGAACAAATCCAAACATAGACGCAAAACATCATTAATCAAAGTGCAAAATGTAACAGGAGCATTGCACAACCCGAAAGGCATGACAAGGAACTCAAAACTTCCATGCCTCATCACAATCACAGTTTTCTTCTCATCCCCCTCTACTATCCACACCTGATAATACCCATGCCTCAAGTCCATCTTTGAAAACCCTCGGCTTCTGCAAGCTTTTCAAATCAATCCACAACAAGTGGCAAAGGATATTTGTTCTTTATCGTCTGCTTATTAAGAGCATGATAATCACAACACATCCACAACTCATTCATGTCTTTCTTCCTCTGGAACAATACTAGAGCACCATACAGGAACCTTGAAGGTCATATAAAACCTGCATCAGCCAAATCCTTCAACTGTCGTTTCAATAAAGCGATAAGGAGATTTTGTCGGGGGTTGCTTCCTTATCTCTAGTTCAATGTTATGGTCCACTGCACATCTCGGTGGAAGTACTTTCGGCAACTCATTGAGCATTAAATCTACATATTTGTCTAATACATTGAAAATATCGGCTAGAATAGGTGTCCCCACTCCCTCATCATTCTCAACATCTGAATCCCGCATTGCCCTACTCATACTTAGTGTAGAAACATCCTGCACCTTCACTTCCCTTCTCTTTCAGTGAGTAGGTAAAGCCCAAGTCAGTGAGCCTCCAATCAACATGATCTCATCGCAAAAGGGGACAACAATTGCCTTGTTGCCCTTTAGAAAATCCTACCCCAATATCATGTCAAAGTCATTCATCTCCATCACCGTGAAGTCAAAACAACCCTGCCAATCTCCAATTTGAAGTGGCGCTTCGTCTGCCAATCCCAACACTTTAGCCTTCGAGTTCACTGCCTTGACCTCCACATTGGTTGGAACAATCTATAGCCCAACTTCCTTCACTAACCCTATCGTCATAAAATTATGTGTGGCACCTGTGTCCACCAAGGCTTGGATGGTTCTTCCATGAATCTCCAAGTCAAGAAACCCCAAACTATGAAACCAATTCTTTTTCTACTCCAAAACTTCGTCCTTCACACATCTCTGGTCTCCGCAAAATTTTGTTGTACTGGCTCTGATAACATTTGTCATAGCCCCAATCCATTTTTCCCGATTGGAGTCACGTGTGGCACCGCTAAACGACTACACTTTACTTTTACCATTATGTTTTCTAGACTATGCCTACATTCAACTTCATTCATTTCTTATTAACAGTTATGTGCGGAATTCTTAACATAAGCACGTACAACATTATAATGCCAGAGACACAACACTTCAATGTATAATAAATCTTTCATATAAATTTTTGTTTTCAAATATTACATCATAGGGAGGCAATGCATCAACCCATTTTACAAACTTCCACCGGGTCAGCATGCCCGTCAGGACTACACGCCCAACCTGCTGCATGGCCCAACCGGTCTGCACGTTGCACCATTTACTCGTCCGTATACTTAACTTGTCGTGTCCGCTGCACTACCTACACCCACCATGTCAACCAGCACCCGTGCCCACTGTGCCGACTTCCACCCATTGCCTGTCACTGCAACTATCTGTCGATTCAACTGTGTCATCCATCCATGGGTCTGCAGTCCACCCACCTTACAACACCCATCAGACCCAACCCGAACTGCACGTTTGCTCTCAACCGCGCATGCCTTGCGGGATCATCTGCCGACTGTATGATCCGGATTTAAACAGGAATGCAATAAAATACAGAGATAATCATAAAGACAGATATGCAGCAGAAATAATACTTCATTTCATTACTGTAAAATACTGAAATATGCTTACAAACAGAAATGGAAATAAACCAGCTAGGGCGATGGTAGCTTATCTCTGAGAAGAGATGTGGTGGCTACATGCCTTTTCACTGTGTTACAATGAGGCTCGAAGGCCTATTTATTGTTGAGAAACAATGGAAAACCCTTCACATTCCAAAACCTAACCCTAGAAGATGAAACGCCAAATTGTGGGCCCCATTTTTGGGTAAGTTGGTACATCAACTTCCTGGGGTCGCGAATTGGTCGTATTATCTCCGTTTAACGTGCATGATAGCCCATTGGAAATATCTCTCCGAGGACTATGACGGAAAAGATGATTTTTAGACAGAAAAATCGCTGGGTAGATTTCCCAAAAAACGTCGTTTAGGGCCTCAAAACGGCTCCGGAAGTTTAGAACCCGAAAAAATCCTAAAAATAGTAAACTGTGCTATAATTAAGGAAACTGAAAAAAACTGAAAGAAGCACTAGAGGGGATCCAAGTGGAATTAGTGGGTGGCCACCAATATCCACCTGGATCACTGTAGTTCTTGTTCTCCTCAGTTATGCCCAAACTCTCATGTATGCCATATGACTTTGATGCTTGTTTGTTCGATGTCCTTCTCCACCATGTAGTTCTTCTATTTATATGGTCGCCATCGTGTCTTGAGGGGCTTTGGCCTATCAAGCTGACTCGACCCAACATGCTCATGGCACCTCTTCAACACATCGACCTACCAACATAAGTCAACCTCCTCCTGGCTATAAACATACCACGGTCGCTCTCCAACACTTAGCCAAATTTCCGCTTTCCTTCATCGCTCGGTTTTATGCGTCCAAGTGTGCACTCCTTGTTGCACTTTTCCAAATGTGCATGTCAAGTCTCCGCTCACCCATCATGTTGACTCACCTAGTCGCCCGGGCACACTGTTGGGTCCCTATAATACTAGTGATTACCCCATTACTATTGTAGTTATACCCCTTATTTATATTGTTGTGCCCCTATTACCCCCATATTTTTATTTCTGTGCCCCATAGAATCCCTCTATTGTTATTTTTGTGGCTTTATATTATTATTGTTAGGTCGGCTGGATTATATTGTGACTCCTTAGACTCCTATATATAGAAAGGAGGTTTTGTCATTTGTATCATCCAAGAATTGTTCATTTATGTAATGTAAAGGAGGTTTCCCCCTCGAAGAGGCTGAATTCTAAGGCGTTGATCTATCTTTTCTTGAGCTGGTTTCATCACATTTGGTATCAGAGCTTTGGATTCTAGGGTTTCGCTGCTCCAAACAGGTCATCGTGGAATTTTCGCTATAACTTTTTTTCTGTGACGTTTCAGAAGTCGCAAAAAAAACCCATTTGAGAAGAAATCGCGGTGAACCTTGGGTCCGAATTTCAGAGCTTTTCACGCGATAATTGCGGAGATATGATCTGAGGAAGTTGGTCTTTTTGCAGACTCCTGAATTACATTCAAAACAGGTGACCTGGGGAAAATCGTCATAACTTTCTCTCTGGGGATCGGATTGAAATTTCGTAAGAAGGTACAGAAAAAGGACGCACTGTAGTTTCTCGTGTGTGCATTTCAGATTCAAATGTTGAAACAATAACTCGTGGCACGTCGTACAAGTTCGCTCTATTGAACCTGTCTAAAAGCAAGTCACTGTGGGAGATTTCACATAACTCTTCCTTGGAGAATCCAATTTGGCTCAGACTTGTGGCATTGGAAAGAGGACACAAAAGGCTACTACATGTAGCAATTTCAGAACTAGATGATCTGAAATTACAGAGATACATCAGATTCAATATCAGGCTTCTATAAAGTGAAAAAAGGTGTGTAGTTTTTTTTTTTAAATTTTTGTGTAAGCTTGGTTTAACGGAATTCAAAGGGCATAGTAAAGCATTATTATCGGTAACTGATGCCCCGAGGAAAGAAAATGCAAACACCTAGTAAGGAACCTGAAAGCTCTAGCATGACTCATGAAGAAGAGGAAGAAATGCTACATGATATATCAAAATTACAAGAACAAGTGCAACAAATGTCACGCTCACAAAAGCTAACAGAAGCTAAGATAAGTGGCGTGGAATCTAAGATAAATGGCATGGAATCTAAGATAAATGGCGTGGAATCTAAGATAAAGGGCATGGAAGATAAGATGGAGGATTCGATGGCAAATTTGAAGATAGATTTGAAGACAGACATGGAAGAATTGAAGAAGTTGCTACAAGAAAGGGTCACTAATGGTGAAAAGGTAGTAAAGGAAACTCATGATGAGAACAAAAGAAATGTTAATCATGATTCCATAGACACTAATGTTGGATCGAAGAATCACCATATTCCAAAAATCGATATGAGGAAGTTTGATGGCAAGGATCCCGCCACATGGATATTACAGATGGAGCAATTCTTCGATCTCAATAATGTGCAAAACACACAAAAGGTACGTATGGCAACTGTATATTTGGAACCAAATCAGTTTGTATGGCTTTGCTCTCGTAAACAATTTATCACTTGGGCAATTTTTACGGAAGAATTGATAGCACATTATGAAGATACAAAAAGCAACACTTTTTTTAGCCAATTGATAAGTCTCAAACAAAAGGGTTCAATAATGGAGCACATTGAGGAGTTCCAAAAATTGAACATAAGGGTAAAAGATATTCCAGAGGAGCATAGGATTGATGTGTTCATAGGGTCTTTAAAGGATAATATCCAACATGATGTTCGCCTTTGGGAACCTGATTCATTAGAGAAGGCATTCAGGTTAGCAAGAAAAATGGAAAGCAAAATTATGGCAACCAGGAAGCATACCACTCACAACTATAAAGACGGAAGTGTTGTTGCCCCTAGTCTTCCACAACCTATAAGGTTGACACCACAACAATTGGAAGAAAAAAGAGCAAAAGGGCTTTGTTACAGTTGTGATAGCAAATACACTAAAGGTCATAAGTGTGCTGAGAAGAAATTATTCTACATAGATTGTGAAGAGGAAGAAGAAAAGGAGCAAGAAAGGTCAAAAGAAGAAGATATACTCCAGGAACAAAGCCTAGATGAAGAACAAATAAATCCGACCATATCTTGTAATGCATTGGCGGGAATTACCACTCCTCAAACCATCAAGATAGAAGGACAAATCAAGAAGAAAAAGGTAATAGTGTTGATTGATTCAGGAAGCACCCACAATTTTATTCATTGTAGGGTAGCAAAAGAATTGAATTGCTTCCTATATCCAGCACCAGAGTGTCAAGTGATGATTGCAAATGGAGGAACAATAAATTGCTCTGGAAAGTGCCATAATATCAAGCTATCCATGGGAGAATATGTATTGACTAGCCCAATGCTTTCCATTCCAATGGGAGGTGCTGATGTTGTACTAGGAGTCCAATGGCTACAATCCTTGGGTACAATAGCTTTTAATTTTCAAGAACTTTTCATCAAATTTTCTACGGAAGGAAAGGAAGTTGAATTAAGGGGTATTGCAGGGAAACCAGGAAAGATAATCAGCTCTAATGGCATGACAAAGCTTCTAAAAAAGGAGCAAAGAGGTGTAATTGCACAATTATGTTCGCTAGATGTTTCCACATTGGAATCATCTATTTCTCCAGATCTCCAAAAAGTCCTGGACAATCATTCCAAGGTATTTGAGACTCCCAAAGGTCTCCCACCTATGCGTGATCATGATCATGCTATTCATCTGATTCCAGGAAGTGTTCCTCCAAACATCAGGCCGTACAGATATCCCTATGTCCAAAAAAGTGAAATTGAACGTATGGTTGCAGAAATGCTAGAGGCTGGTATAATTCAACCGAGTCAAAGTTCTTTCTCAGCTCCAGTAGTATTGGTGCACAAGAAGGATGGATCATGGCGCATGTGTCCGGATTATAGGGAGCTCAACAAGCTCACTATTAAAGATAAGTTCCCCATTCCTGTTATTGATGAATTACTGGATGAATTGCATGGATCAATTTACTTCACCAAGTTGGATCTTCGTTCGGGATATCATCAAATCAGAATGAAGATTGAAGACATTCCGAAAACGGCATTTAGAACTCATGAGGGTCATTATGAATTTTTGGTCATGCCTTTTGGCCTTACCAATGCACCTTCAACATTTCAAGGTTTGATGAATTCAATTTTCAAACCATTCCTTAGAAAATTTGTGTTAGTATTTTTTGATGATATACTAATCTACAGCAAGTCTTGGAAGGATCATGTTGAACATGTTGACAGGGTGCTACAACTATTGGAGGAGAAACAATTATATGCAAAAAGATCCAAATGTTTCTTTGGAGTCCAGGAGGTGGAATATTTGGGTCATATTGTATCTCATGAAGGAGTTAAGGTAGACCCTAGCAAAATTAAAGCCATTAAGGAATGGAAAATCCCCACATCCATAAAGCATCTGCGAGGATTTCTTGGGTTGACAGGGTATTATCGCAAGTTTGTTAAGAATTATGGGAGAATAGCAGCACCTCTAACAACATTATTGAAGAAAGATTCATTTTCATGGACTCCGGAAGCAACAAAGGCCTTTGAACATCTTAAAGAGGCAATGTGCCAAGCACCGGTCTTAGCTACACCGGACTTCACAAAAACCTTTATTGTGGAATGTGATGCTTCAGGAAATGGAATTGGTGCTGTTCTAATGCAAGATGAAAGACCCATTGCTTTTGAAAGTCGTCCAATCAAGGGAAAGTTTTTAAGCAAAGCTATTTATGAGAAGGAAATGTTGGCAATACTCCATGCACTTAAGAAATGGCGACCCTACCTAATGGGAAGACACTTCAAGGTAAAAACGGATCATGATAGCCTTAAATACTTTTTAGAACAAAGATTATCCTCTGAAGAGCAACAAAAGTGGGTCACAAAGATGTTGGGTTATGACTTTGAAATCATCTACAAAAAAGGGAAGCAAAATGTGGTGGCAGATGCACTCTCAAGAAAGGATGAGGATGTGGAAGCATTGTTGTGTGCCATTTCTATTATCCAACCAGATTGGATAAACGAAGCAAGGGAGGAATGGAAGAATGACGAAGAAGTGTGGGCACTTATTCGAAAGCTACAACAAGATTCCAGTACTTCTGATACATTTAGCTGGCAAAATGATTCGTTATGGTACAAAGATCGCTTATACCTCTGTAAGAATTCCCAGCTAAAACAAAAGATTCTTATGGAATTGCACACTTCTCCCTTAGGAGGGCACTCAGGATTTTTAAAAACTTACCACAGGGTTAAGAAGGAATTTTTTTGGGATGGCCTTAAATCAGATATTCAAAAGTTTGTGGCGGAATGTTTGGTTTGCCAACAAAATAAAGTTGAAACAATTAAGACACCGGGTCTATTACAACCTTTATCCATTCCAAGCCAACGTTGGGAGGAGGTTTCAATGGATTTTATCACAGGTTTACCCAAGTCTGAGGGAAAGAGTGTCATCATGGTGGTAGTTGACAGACTTACCAAGTATGCACACTTTTGTGCATTATCACATCCATTTAAAGCCAGTACAGTTTCTACTGCATTTATGGAAACAGTTCAAAAGCTACATGGAAACCCAAAGATTATTGTAAGTGACAGAGATCCCATTTTCACTGGAAATTTTTGGACAGAATTATTTTCTTGTCTTGGTACTCAGTTAGCTCATAGCTCATCTTATCATCCTCAATCTGATGGGCAAACTGAGATAGTAAACAAATGTTTGGAAGGATATCTTCGTTGCTTTGTATCTGATAAACAGACACAATGGGTCAAATGGTTGCCTCTGGCTGAATGGTGGTATAACACTTCCTTCCATACAGCAACAAAAATGACCCCATTTATGGCACTTTATGGGTATCAACCACCATCCATCACATCATATTTAAGAGAAAATTCTAAGGTTCAGGCAGTGGAACATCACATCGAACATCAACAACAAGTCCTCCAACTCTTAAAGGATAACCTCGTGTTGGCACAAAATAGAATGAAACAACAGGCAGATCAACATCGCAGTGAAAGAAGTTTTGATGTAGGTGATTGGGTATTCCTACGGCTACAACCATATAAGCAAATGTCCCTAAAGCAAGCTAAGAAGGATAATAAATTATCACCAAAGTATTATGGTCCGTACAAGGTGTTGCAAAAGATTGGTACTATGGCATACAAATTGGAGCTTCCTGCAGCTTCTCGATTGCACCCAGTTTTCCATGTTTCATGTTTAAAGAAGGTTATAGGTGACAAGCTCCCAATTCAAACAATATTGCCAGAACTTGACGAGGAAGGAAAAATTATATTGGAACCGGAAGCAGTCACAGAAACAAGAACTCGACAGCTACGAAATCGATCAATTTCAGAGTATCTTATCAAGTGGAAGAACTTATCCGCTGAAGATTCCACATGGGAGGATGAGAATTTTATGCAGAAGTATCCAGAACTACTCAAGCGTTGAGGACAACACTTTTTTGAAGGAGAGGGGCATGTTGGGTCCCTATAATACTAGTGATTACCCCATTACTATTGTAGTTATACCCCTTATTTATATTGTTGTGCCCCTATTACCCCCATATTGTTATTTCTGTGCCCCATAGAATCCCTCTATTGTTATTTTTGTGGCTTTATATTATTATTGTTAGGTCGGCTGGATTATATTGTGACTCCTTAGACTCCTATATATAGAAAGGAGGTTTTGTCATTTGTATCATCCAAGAATTGTTCATTTATGTAATGTAAAGGAGGTTGCCCCCTCGAAGAGGCTGAATTCTAAGGCGTTGATCTATCTTTTCTATCTTTTCTTGAGCTGGTTTCATAACACACACCCGCCCATTATGACTGCCCGTCACACGTCTTGGAGCGCACCCATCGCACTTTAGTTAAATGTGTTCGTGTTGGGCGACCGAATCACCCGAGGGTGGTGATGCCGACTTAGGGTCCTGACACGCCCCCTCACAATTGTGTGCACTCCACTCCATCACCTTGCACACCTAAATAAATACATAAACACTTTCTATCACTCGCGACTAATGATCATTCTCATGTTGTCGTCCCTACTTCTCATGTTACATTAATAATGTATTTATATATTTATTAAGTCATTGTTGAGTGACATACATTAAGGGTGGTGGAACATGTACATAAAACAATTAAAATATTTTTTATGCATTTCCAATGTTAAATGTTAGTTTTAAATAATTTGTACAAAGAATTTGGTTGATGTATTCTCATTTCCACCACCAAAGAAACATATCCCAAGGGAATATGTCTATGTTCTTCCATCCTATAGTCTTAGAATATGTCAGTCTCTTTGCAACCCAACCCCTTGCAGTTGTCTGCACATCACTCCCATGCCTTGCTCACCTAAATAGGTACATACATGTTTTGTATCAATCGTGGTTGATGATCCTTTGCCTATTGTTGTTGCTACTACTCATGTGCTAGTCAACCCAGTCATTAAATCCTCTGTCTATAAAATTACCAATCCTCTATCGACCATGATTAAACAGCAGACAAAATCCCCTGCTCCTCCCAAGTCATGGTGGTCTCTCTCAAATCTAGCCTCTAAGTCTATGACCCCTCCTGCGACCCTTCCTGTTGATCCATATTTCACCTCCCCTATTAAATTTGGGGCCCCCTCCGACCGTACCTTTTCCCCATTTTCAAAAGACGTGGAGATGGAGGTCCTCACCAGGGAATCTCAGAACAACATGGAGCCACTCACATCATTCCCAACCCTGCCTCTCACAAGAATGTCACATCCAGAAAGAAGAAAGGGATCAAATATAAAAAAAATATTAAACTGCTCCCTAAATCCATCAAATTTGTGGAACATTTTCAACAATCCTCAGATATCCCTATTGTTTCACCTGCATCACATGGGGTTGACTCTCAGGAAACACCAACAAATAAACCTCGGGCCCTTAGAGCATAACCTCTCAAATTTGAACTTCCTTAATGATCATTTTGTCTCTAAATGCTTGGGATCTAGGATCTACAATCCTTGAAAAGCATCATCGGGATCTACAATCGAGGGATAATACTACTACAAGAAATAATGAAAATCTTGGAAAAGGCTTGGGAATACATGTTACAAATCTATCCAAAATTCCATGTATGTGCAACTAGTGCAAAGTGATTATCAAGGGGCATGGCAGTGATGTGGAACCCAAAAATGTATAAATTCAGGGCATTTAATTCGCTGGTGAGAGTCATAATCTCTGGTGGTCACAAGGGCACCAAAATGCGTCTTTGTATCATCAACATTTATGCTCCCTATTCAAACAAGAGGGATTTATGGGAAATGGCATATCATAATGCCTTTCTTGGTCGTCCAGACCTGATGGATAACTACTTTAAGGATCTATTTAAGCAGAAATTCCTCTGAGATATTAAACCTGATCCAATGGGTCCTACATGGAGAAATGGTTGTCTAGGATCATAGGGCATAGCAAAATGATTAGATCAATTCTATGTAAAAGAATCCACAACAAAAAATCTACAGGATCTGCACTCGTGGATTCTACCCAATAAAATTTCAAATCATTTTCCTATATTGATGAATTGGTCTGGGGTACTACTTCAAAAGGCCCAACCTTTCAAATTTAACCACTTTTGTTTAAAGAAGCTAGATTTCATTGATCTCGTACATTTTTTTCAAGACTCCACTTGATGACTTTGCTCCTCCAATGATGGACAAAATAAACAATAAACTGAGAGCTCTCAAGAAAAAGGTAAAAATCTAGGCCAAGAAAAAAAAGTAGGATGAGATTAAATATCTAATCATGATCGATAAACAACTCCAAAAATTGGGGGATCCTAGCCACCCAAAATATTTCTCTGAAACAACAAAGACTGAAATTCTTAACCTGGAAATTCACAGATCCCAAATCCTACTTTGACAGCCTGAAGAACTACAACAAAAGAGTCGTCTCATGTGGGTTACAACAGGGGATAAAAATAAAATACTTTTCCACAACCAGGTTAACATGAGGCAGCAAAAAACCAACATTTGGAGTATTAAATTTGCATCTAGAGAAATTCTCACTTCACAAGATGACATCACTGGGGAAGCAGTGCAACATTTCAACAATTTATACGACTCCAAGGAATAGGTCCCTTTCTGCAAACAAAGGGATATATGTGATCTCTTTCTTGTTTTATCTAGAGTGGAGGACAATCAAAAAATGGAATGTTCGGTCTCCAAGGAGGAAGTCCTTCTCGTTCTAAAAGAATTGGCCAGGGGGAAACGCGCTAGTCCACAAAGATAGACCATGGAGATTTTCATACATTTCCAGGACATTATGATTAACGAGCTTACTAAGATGGTCGAGTATTTTAGATGTCTTGGATGGGTATCCAAATAAACAAACGCTACCTTCATCACCCTCATCCCAAAGGTATCCAATCCTACCTCTTTTCTTGATTTCCGACCAATATCTCTATGTAATACCATCTAAAAATTGATATCTAAAACTATTGCAAACAGTCTCAAACCCTTCTTATCTAAATATATATTTGTTGAGAAATTTGGCTTCCTAGAACATTAACAGATCCATTATGCAGTAGCTATCACCCATGAATGCATGCATTCCATCAAGACTGGACATCTGGATGCCTGTCTTATGAAGTTTGATATATCCAAAGCTTTTGATTGCGTCGACTGGGAATTATTATGGATGATTCTCCAGAAAATTGGTCTTGGACACATTATGATTCAATGGATAAAATATTGTATTAAGTCCACTTCCTTTTCCATTCTGGTCAATGACATTCCTACAGACTTCTTTTCAGCCTCTTGAGGCCTCCGACAAGGTTGCGCCATGTCTCTGCTTTTGTTCATTATCATCATTGATGGCCTCAGTAGAAAATTCTTGGAGGCTCGATCCAATGGGATCTTAACTGGTTGTTGCATAGCTGATCAGGTTCCCCTGTCCCACTTAATATTTGTTGATGATTTTTTGGCGATTGGAAAATCTGATCCCTCAGAATGGCAGGTGATATTTGATATTCTACAATATTTTGGTCTTGCTTCGGGCCTCTTCATAAACCACAATAAGACCATTTTGATCTCAAACGAACCTGAAGAGCCTCAAATTCTGGAGATAGAAAACATCTTTGATGTAGAGATCAAACATTTGGATGGGGGCTTTAAATATTTGGGGTTTCTTCTGAAACCTAATGGATACAATAATAAGGATTGGGCTTGGATACTCCACAAAATAGACAAGAGGCTGAATTTGTGGTCACACAAATGGATATCACTGGGAGGATGACTTATCAGCATAAAAAATTTCCTCCATGGCATTCCCATTTACTAGATGCACATTTTCAAAATTCCTATGGGTGTTGTCCACAAAATCAACTCTTTGGTTTCCCATTTTCTATGGGAAGGTACAAAAAAGACTACAAAATCCATCTTTCTTGTATGGAGATGCTCAACCTCCTAGTCTCTCTTGGTGGTTGGGGCATAAAATATTTGGATTCTTTCAATATGGCTCTTCTCCTAAAAAAGATTTGGAGGGTTGTATGTAGTCAAGGACTATGGCAACATATCATAAAGGCCAAATATTTACAGAACAAAGAACTTATTAGTTGGCTGCATGATGGAGCCCCAAATCCTCCTAATATCTCACAGTCTTGGCATAACCTTCTCAAGACTAAGTATTGGTTTTTTGGGAACCTCAGATGGGATGTAGGCTCAAGTTCTATTCCATAGATTGGCTTGGATATGCTCTCAAGTATGTCTGGCTCTCATCTACTATCTCCTCCTCTCATTAATTTTCTCCATGATAAGGGCATTTTTGTGATTAAAGACATGGAATACATATCTCTTTCCTCTTCTTTTTATACTCATTGGAAATATGCAATTGCGCTTGAGATGCCTGATCACTTGATTCGGGAATGGAAATATTATATATCTATTCTTAAGCTCTCTGGCATAATCCTCTCTCCTAAAGATGACAGATTGATATGGTTTGGAGGTTCTCAGCAAGGAAATGTTATTGTCAAGGAGACATATCAGTTAATCTTCCAACCCTCTAGACTGGTTCAAGTCTTCTCTTGGCTGGCCTGTGCTTGGAAATGGAATTTCCCTCTTAAACTCAAATGCTTTGCCTGGCTGGTGGTGCATAATAAGATCCTCACTTGGGATATTTTGTGAAAAAAGGGGCTTCCAAGGTCTAAGCAAATGTGGGAATTGTCTATCTTTCGGAGAGGACATCAACCATCTTTTCATCCATTTCCATTTTTCCACATCAGTTTGGATTTCGGTGCTTCATCAACTTGGTTCTCCTACAAATTGGGACCATTCTAACATTGCATCTTGCCTTAGTAGACGGTCAGGGATCAACCTCTCCACATATCATTGGTATTCTTCATCATTTGGGGTATTTGGAAGTCCCAGAATGCCCACATATTTGACCATGTGAAACCAGACATCTGGCGGACCAGCTGCAAAATCATCTCATACTACATGGAATTTTCCTCATCCTCACCTTCTAATATGAAATTTACCCCTCCTCTTGACATTTGGTCAGTATTCCCAGTTGGTTTCTTTGATGGTGCCTCGTCTTTTGGACTTTGTGGATGTGGCATGGCTATTCACCTAGGGCCATCACACTCCTACAGATTTCATTGGAACTGTGGCTTTGGATCCAACACCCATGTTGAGTTACTAGCCTTCTGGGGGATCCTACATTGTGCCACCTGGCTTGGTCTTTGGGTGCTCACTGTTTTTGGAGATTCCAAGTCTGTAATTGAGTGGGAAAACATGAGAGGTTCCCTCTTCTCCCCTTCTCTTGAGCCTTGGAAATCTAGAATTAGAGCCCTGATCCCTAAATTCCACAGCCTAGCTATTTCCCACATCTATCGATCACAAAATGGTGAAGCAGACTGATTATCTAAGGCAGGCTTCTCTTCGGCGACTGACTGGATCTCCTTCCAGTCTTTCGACAACGACATCCTACAGGAGGAAGGACAAATTCAGATTTAAGATCTGAACTTTCTTGGTCGAAGCTCTCTGTTTCCTAGCCTCTAGACGGATTTGATCGCTGGAAGTTTCTCTTCACATTTGTTTGTAGGGTCCCCTGTATCATCATTTTTCCACTTTTCTCTCGATCATTGGAGGCTTTCAGATCCACTTTTTAGTTTTGTATGGATGTTTATCTTTCACCTCTGTCGACTTTTTGTCTCTTGGTTTGTAGGAAGAATCTCTTTACTGTGGTAATGGTTCATTGCAGGGCTTTCAAAGTAGTGATGGTCTACATCTAGGACTGAAGTTTCTATGTTAACATACTCTACTTTCATTCGAAATACTGATATATATTTTCTATTATAACACTTTCTTTATTATTCATAGAAATATTTTTTCTGATTGAAAAAAAAGACTAATGCGGACATGAACATGAGCAAAACTCATTGTTCTCCAGCCATGGCTATGGTCTAAACTTTCAGTCGTAGAACCTAAATTATGGGGATGTTCATAATGTGCCCGTAGCAATGAGAAATAATCTACATAATCTCAAGAACCACGAGTCCACGTTGATTCACGGGTTTCAGTTACCAGTCACTTCGTGTCACGACCCCACGCTAGCGGAGACTAAAATTCACATGTGAGCACGGTGCGATGCCACCTAAATTTTTCATTTCACCACTACTCAATTTTATGAACTACGCCTTCACCAACACTTAGTCAATTTTCATTTAAGTGTTCACTTTCTTCAATAATGTAGCGGAAATCAACAATATTCTATATTCTTTAACAATTACTTCATAACATGTGTGATATGAATAAACAATGGTAAACAAGATGAACACAAGATTATGAAGGGAGAGGGAAAATCCCAAAATAAGTTTGCCCCTGCTATAAATAAATCAACTTCTGTAAATTTGACAAGTTTTTATAAAGTTTACAAAATTGTGTAGCCTATTGTACAAGCCTACCCAATCCTTCCCAAAACCGTGCAGCATTCTGAACATGCCTTGTCCGTCGTGCAGCATTGACTTCTGTAAATTTGACAAGTTTTTATAAAGTTTACACAATTGTGTATCCTATTGTGCAAGCCTACCCAATCCTTCCCAAAACCGTGCAGCATTCTGAACATGCCCTGTCCGTTGTGCAACATTGACCCTTCAACTTGTCGTGCAGCCCATGCCCAACTTGTGCTGCTCACCCACTTCGTGCATCCTCGATCGTGCAGCACACCAGTTTTGTGCAAACCAGCTAGGTCATCCATCTCACCTTTGTTGTGTAGACGACTTGGGTCATGCAGCTCAATCGTGTCATGTAGCAAAACGTGTTTGATAAACCCATTCAGAAAAATCGTTCAGAAAAACTTATTGAGAACACTTGTTTCAGAAAACTCGTTCAAGATTTTCGTTCAACCCGCCCAAGGCAGGCACATTCCCTACCACACCCTCGCACACCCTACTGCACCCCAGAACACCCTGCCACACCCTCACTTGCTTTGTGGTTCACCCAAACTTCTTGAATTTTTCAGACTCATTTGCCTTTGGTTTCCTTTGCCCTACACCTTCTGTATTATGTGAATTGTCGATGGATTCCTTTGAATGAACTCCATCATTCCGATATATGCACTCATTTTCGTAATGAATTCCAAACAATGTGCCTGTTCATGTGGGTCGATGCCCTCACTTCATTCAACTGACCCGTGTAAGTGGATGCCCTCACACTTCGTTCAACCGACCCAACCATTCACTTCACCTAGTTGACCTGACTTATTTGGGTGGACACCCTCGCCCAAACTGTCTACATGCCTATGTCTCACTTCATCATCACACCCTTTGCATGCCCGCAACACGTCGCACTCCTCGTGTTGGGTGGGCGATTGCCACTATGGTATGCTCGCCTCACATTCGGTGACTCCCCCCTCGATTATGTGTGTGTGCCCCTTCGACTCACCCATATGCGTTCGGTTAAACGTGTCTGTCACCCAAGTTTGGTTTTTCAACTCTCCCTGACTTTGTGGGTTGTCATGGGCACTCACCAAGTCGAGGCCCTAACATCCTCCCCCACTCTAAAAGGTTGTCGCCCTCAACAAAACTATCCCAACAAACTCCATCGCCAAGATCAAATGTCGCAAAGTGTCACCAACTCCAACATCAAATGTCTATGTTGTCCAACTTCTTGCCTCCATCACACGAACCTCCACCAAGGCTTATGACTTTGTGTAGGTAAGACTCCTCAATCTATGGTCATCAGCCACACTTGTTGCAATCCTCCATACTGCCTCATCTCGTTGAAAGTTGCTCCCTCTAATTCATCTTCATGCTACAATCACAACTCATATCGTGCTAATCCACCATGTACTGTCATCATGTGATCTGTTTCTATGATACTCCAACTCAACTCTAACACATCTCAGCGCACTTGGTCACCCCATGACCCGAACTAGTTGGGTGATCAATCTAACCATCACATCCAAATCATGAGAATGCACGCTATCATGCCTTCATCTATCATTTCTCCATCACTTTGTTACATATTCAACTCGATCAAGAAATATTCCCATCAATCCAATGCTCAATGTGCCATACCTAGGTCCATGAAGAAGTCTCCATCCCATATGCAATATGTTGCCCATAAATGTTGTCAAAGGTGCAAGTCTACACCTGCCTCATCATCTCGTCCATGTGTTGGCCATGGTCATAGACCAATCAGCCTCCATGTCCATAAAAAATGGCTAAGTCTAAACAACTCAACCCATGCCTAAGTGCTCCCACCAAGGTACCTCCATCGTTGCAAATCCATACAACTCCAAGGTGTATCATCTCTATCGCATCCATTAATTCACTCATCACGAACATATCCCATACTATGTCCAAGGTATGCATCGAAGTCAAGTACCAAACTGGCCTCAACTCCTCAGTGAACCAGATATGTCAAGACCACCATAGTATGAAGTCTTCATCGGCTGCAACTCTCTTAAGTCACCATGAACTCTCCTCAATCCATCTACAAAATGTCCTCATGTTGCATCGACAAGTCCATCCTGCCCAACATCCTTTCCTTGGCACTCCTCCTTGATGCCCATATGTTTTGACATCTCTATAAGTGCTCTCACTTGATGCCTCTACATGAAGTATACCATGCACCCTTCAACTCGACGTCCATGACTTCAGTTTCCCAAATCTTCCACTTTGGTAGGCCCAACACAACTCCAGTCATCACATCCTTTCCTTTGTTCAAGTTAATGCCCTTGGTCAATCTACCTTCATATCACATTGTAGGTACCTTCCTTCATTGTTGTCTCCCCCACTAAAATTTTATCCAAGGCTACCTCTTGGCCTCAATGAAAATGAAGAAATCCACCCAAGTGTGTATCATATCCTCTTCACTTTGGTCCGGTGTTCCCTTCCTTCGTTTTATCCATGAGTCATGATAGGAACTTAGCCAATTCTCCACTTTTCTAAGCATGACCCACCCAACGCAAAGTCTATCATGTTCCACCCTTATCACAGGTGTTCACACCTTCTTCCATAAGGTCAAAAACTACCCCAACAAGTCCTGAAACAACTAATTTTCCTTGTTGCTCAGCTGCACAAGGTCTCATTTTAATCTTCCATCGAAAGACTACCCACCGCATTGGAAAACAAACACTCCCTTTTCCCATCTATGCATATGGCTCATCTTCCAAAAGCTTCAACGAAACACAAGTTGCATCAATACTTACATTTTCATGACGTCTCTCCATGTGAGTGCTTCCTTCCTCCAATGGAAACATTGTGCACGAATCTGGTTCAACATGGGCAAGTAATGTCGCTGCAAGTTCCTTCTCTTCCGATGGAACTTCTGCAACACATTCTCCTTCACATATTGCAGTTTCCTCTTCATCGCATTCAACAACTTCATCTTGCTCCACTGCCCAACCAAGTCGAAGAAGCTCTCCTTTAACATTTTATTCCAAGACTTCAAGTTCATCTTGAATTCCTGGTCTTTATTCCTTCATGAGTTTTGTACAAGGTATGCACAAGTCTCTGCAACACTCTTCCATCGTTCATCTTGGCCCTCTCCCTAACGTGCCTCTACCTTTGCTAAAATTCAATACTTCAAATTAGCTCGGTCCTGCCTGAACCAAGATTTGATACCATATGTCACGGCCCCACTAGCAGATCTATTACTATCTGTCACGGCCCCACGCTAGTGGAGACTAAAATCCACACGTGAGCACAGTGCAACATCACCTAAATTTTTTGTTTCACCACTACTAAATTTTATGAACTACGCCTTCACCATCACTTAAATTCAATTTTCATCAAGTGTTCACTTTCTTCAATAATACAGCAGAAAACAACAATCTTCTATCTTCTTTAACAATTACTTCATAACATGTGTGATATCAATAAACAACAGTAAACAATATGTACACAAGGTTATGAAGGGAGGGGACAACTCCCCAAATAAGTTTGCCACTGCTGTGAATAAATCAACTTCTGTAAATTTTACAATTTTTTACAAAGTTTACACAATTGTGTAGCATGTTGTATAGGCCTACCCAATCATTGCCAAAATCGTGCAGCTTTCTGAATGTGCCTTGCCCGTCGTGCAGCAGTGACCCTTCAACTTGTCGTGCATCCCACGCCCAACTCGTGCAACTCACCCACTTCGTGTAACTCGACTTGTGCAGCTCACCCGTGTTGTGCAGACCACCCGAACCATGCAGCTCACCCATGTCGTGCGGACCACCCAGGTCATGCAGCTCACTCGTGTCTTGCAGCTCGTGCAACAAAACTTGTTTGATAAACCGTCCAGGAAAAATCGTTCAGAAAACGTGTTCAGTATTTTCGTTCAATCCGCCCTAGGCAGGCGCATGCCCTGTCACGCCCTCCCACGCCCTGTGGCACCCTCGGACGCCCTGCGGTTCACTTGAACTCCCTGAACTGTTTAGACTCATTTACCTTCCGTTGCCTTCACCCTATACCTTCTATGTTATGCGAATTGTTCGTGGATGCCTTTGAATGAATTCCGTCGTTCCAATCTATACACTCGTTTCCCCAATGAATTCCAAAATGACATGTCATTTTTATTAGTGTAAGAAAGAAAATCAACATTATTAAAATAAGAACAAACTATTAAGAGGTTCATAGAAAGACAAGGTTTTGGAAAAATTTTAGAACACTACAGGTTGAAAGAATGTGTCACCTTTGTGACACTAAGAAGGTTGAAGATAAAAATCACTATCTCTTACAATGTATTGTACACCCACATTAAATCATAATTTCAAAATATTTGTTGCAATACCAATCTTCCTAACATTTTAAATCATCTAAATTATAATGATTTAGGAATGTTTTTCTTAAAGCTTTTTGAGTATAGAAATGAAAATTTAAACAAACCATGTAATTAGTTACCTTTCTTAAAATCCAATATACCAAATTTAGTTTTAGCAAACATTTATCATCATCGTTATCATTTATAATATAAATTAAAATTACACACACAATGAATAATATATATAAATTAAAGCTAAATAATATACATTTGATTGTTAAAGTTTTATCACATTTGTAGAATGAATATGTAAAATTATGCGGTCACACCCAATGATATAAAATTCTACAATGTTTTAAAAAATGGAAATAATATATTTTGGTAGATAGCTATGGAATAGGGATTTCACAATTTTAATTTAACTAGTGCAACCATATATATTAAATGGCTTATAAATGTCGGTAAGCATCAATCCATAGTAAATATGAAAGCACATACTTCATATTATATTAGTTTTTATAAAAAATAAAAATAAAAAATTAACAAGATTATAACTTTATTTTAGATTACCATAATTATTATTAATTATAATAATAATTATAATTAATATCCCCAGTATCCCCACCCCCATTTCCTTCTCTCTCTCTCTCCACTTCAATTCCTATCTATTTGACCCTCCTAACTCTCCCTTCTTTTTCTATATCCCTCCCTCCCTCCATTCCTCCCTTCTTTCTTCCTTCACAACCAAACCCATAGATCTATCTCTTTATCTCTCCCCTCCCTCCCCACTTCTCAAAAATTATAGAAATAAAAGCACATACTTCATATTATATCAGTTTTTATAAAAAGTAAAAATAAAAAATTAACAAGATTATAACTTTATTTTAGATTACCATAATTAATAATAATTATGGTAAGTATTAATATACAATTTAAGCATATATACATTTGAAAAAAAATGAAACAAGATTCTTATATATGGAGATTAACTCATTTACTATAGAGATTCTTAATCTATAAATATATTGTGTTACAATACTATGAGCCAATAGCATAGTTTATCAATACTATATGCTCAAAAAACCATAACTCATTTTGTATAACACTTTTTTCATGTGACATTTTTTTAATTTGCAACTTAATTTTTTTCAAAAAAAAATAATTCTCACAATATTTAGTATCATGTCATAAATGCTTAAAATTCACCATACATAAATAGCATAGTGAATATAAAATTATAATGAAAATAATAAAATATGCTAAATAAAAATTATTTACCAATAAGAAAATTTACAAATAAATATATTTAAAATTGTATTTTTTCATTTTATTACATTCTAAATATAAGAATAATTAATAATAAGATTAATATTTGGTTTTGTAAATAAGACTTAACTTTTAAGATTAAATATTATCTCTAAACATATAATATGGATTTATGTTATTTTAATTGAAATTATTGTTTGAAATTTTTGAAAATGTTTCACATTATTTTTTAGTTGGTTAAAAGTTTATCTTTCTTAAATATAAAAAAATATATTAATTTGCTAAAAAAATACATTAATTGGCCAAAACCAAAAACATTTAGCAAAAATTAAAATCTACATTTTCCCACCGTTTAACTTATCATTTTAAATAATAAAAAATAATAATTAAATAATAAAAATAATAATTCAATCTACATGTATAAATAATTATATGAAAATGTTTATCACTTCACATAAATAAATATATGTAATAAAAATATCAATTCAACAATAACCTATCTAAGCTAAAACATAATTCACTATTAATATTAAGATGGTCATATGAACTACCATTAACCTTGCTCGTCCATCCTTATATCAAAGTATAATCTCCCCAACATAATTGAAAACCTCCTTCTTACTGGAAATTGCTCCAGGGAATCATGTAAAGTAACCAAAATAATATGCGGCCATGTTTTAGCACCACTCTAACAAATGTGATATTTCATCTATAGGTATTAAATGAAGACTTGAAAAAAAAAAAAAAAAATCTACTTTAGATTTAGTTTGTTCACTTTAGATTTAGTCTTTTCATTGTAATGGTCAAAATATGGAATAATATTTGGATTGTATTGGGTTGTTAATCTTTTATAGCTAAAAAATAAAACATTCGACTTCAAATTTAGCCTTCTTTGTAATAGTTAAAATGTGGAATAGTGTTGATATGTTTTGAATATAAAATGTCGCACTTTAATCAAGAGGTTAGCAATAAACTTGATATTTACTATTAAAAAAAACCTTTAAACTTTAAAGCAGGGGAGAATTTCACTGTGAGTAAAAAAACCTTTCTATAAAGAGGTTTTGACTTATATTTAAATTATTTAATTTTTTTTTACTTAGATTTAAGTTATTTAATATTTTTTTTAACATGATATTAAGTAATAAATCAATTTATGTTTTATAATTATATATAAGGTTTATTATATGTTTTTTTGGTTTTTTAAATAAATATTTATTTATTATCATTACAAATATATATTCGAAAATTGTAAAATTTATTTTAAGATGTTAAAATAAAATTTATCTATTTATTATTGTATAAATTTTTCTATTTAAAATAAGGAGCTTTGAAGATCTCAGGGAAAATTTGTTTGGGTCAGAGCTAGTCAAGCTCTGTAGTGCTCAGGATCTCATAATTTGCAATAGTCTAAAGAAGTGGTCCAATTCCAGCAAGATGACCTGCATCCATGGACTTGATAGTAGCGTGGTAGACTACGTTATTTCCGATCTCCCATTATACAACGAAATAATAAATTTTGACATCTTAAACGACCACGAACCTGACTCTGATCATAGGCCTTTACTTATAACTCTCAATTTTGTCATGCATAGAGTTCCCACATAAAATAATACTTACAGCCAAAAGAACTTAATATTTGACAGAAATAAAAATGATCTCTTTCTAAATGAATTAAAAACTAATTTTCTTCCTTTATCTAGTATAGACAACATAGAAGACCTCTATCATAATTTTACTACAACCCTCTCATATTCTATTAACAAGTTCTCAATTGAAGTTTCAAATAATAAAAGAAATAGCAAAACCAATCCATGGTATGACAAAGAGTGTAAAGGTGCGAGGAGAGCAATTAAGGAAGCTGTTGATGAATCTCTTAAAATGGACAAGATAAAAATATATAAAGCCCTAACTAAAAGGAAAAAGAGGCAGTACATTCGTCAAAGACAAGAGAATCTCTTACAGCTCTCTAAGGTAGCTCCTAAGAAATTTTGGAGGCAAATTCTGAGAAGGAAGACTAAGATAATAATAAAATTGCTCTTCACAATTGGAATTCCTATATTAAAAAGCTTTATGAATGTCGAAGTATCATGGATAATTTGGAAACCTTGCTCACAACGAAAGAATTTTTCTCTTTAGAAGACATTAAGTTTGGGGTTAATCGCCTCGTTAATGGGAAAGCTAAGGACATTGAAGGTTACCAGGCAGAAATCTTGAAAATTAGAGGTCTTGTCCTCATCCCCCACATCCACAAGCTTTTCAATCAAGCAATCAAGCAAGGGTTCCTAAGCCTTGGACTGAGAGCCTCATTATCCCTATTTTTAAAAGTGGGGATACAAATAACCCCTCTAATTATCGGACAATTATGATCAACCCTCTCTTAGCAAGTTATATGGTAGTATTTTGGAAAAGAAGTCAAGCATATGGCTTGAAAGTGAAGGTAAGCGGGCTAAAGGCCAAGCAGGTTTCAGAAGGCATCACTCAACAACAGACCACCTCGTTACGCTTAGGATCATTGTGGAGGAATGTCTTAATGATAAGTCCAATTTATTTTTTTGCTTTGTGGACTTTAGAAAGGCTTTCGATACGGTTCCTAGATACAACCTTTGGAATAGATTAGAAGAGCTAAAGGTTCCTCTCGAGTTGAGAGCTACCGCTATAAGGTTATACGAGAATGTAATTGCCAAGCTAAAGAGTAATGAGAGGTGGTCGAAAGATATTAAGTGTAACATCAGAGTTAAACAAGGTTGCCCCCTCTCCCCTACCCTATTTGGCATTTACATCGATAAGCTCGAAGGCTATTTAGAGGAAGCAGGATGTGATGGCACGATCTTAGCTGGGATAGTCGTCATCCTTCTTCTCTATGCTGACAATATTGTTCTTTTGGCAAGGTGCCCATCTGATCTTGATAAGCAACTCAAGCTTCTTAAGGATTTCTACTCTACCATGGGTATGACTATTAACACTGACAAAACAAAAGCTATGATTATCAAATCCAAGATAAGGAAACTTACGCTAATTTTATGTATGACTATAATAACTTGGAGGAAGTGTATTCTTACAAGTACCTAGGAATTGATATTCATCACAAGCTCAACTGGAACCATAGCATTGAGAAAAGAATTAGGGGGGGTGGAAAGCTTATTTTGGTCTTGAAAATAATTGTAAAACGACAAACCTTGTAATGTGGGATAAAAGGAAGTTCCTCTTTGAAACTTTAGTCACTCCTGTTATCTTATATGGCTGTGAGGTTTGGGGTTGCAGCATCTCCAGAGAATCATGGAGAAAGATTGAGCAAATCCATAAGCGTTTTATAACTTATAACCTGAAAATTAAAAGTAATACACCCTATCCTATTCTCCTTATAGAAGCAGGTATTTCCCCTATTGAGTGCCTAGCCATGATCAGGTTTCTGTTGTACAAGCATAAACTCAATAGCATAGACGATCATAGACTTCCTAAGCTAGCTTTAAATTCCAGCCAAAACCACCTAAGGCTCAATCGGGGGTGGCATAAAGACACAAGGGCCTGGTTAAACTATTGGGAGATCAATGAGAATGATGCATTGCAAAACATAAATAACATTAAAGATATTGTTACTTATAAGTTCAAAGAAAAAATGTGGTGTGAGAAAGATTTAGCGGCTAAAAGAAAATTAAGTTATTATAAGAAGGTCATCAACCCCACCCTAGAAGATCAAAAGTATCTCTCTACTTTAACTATCTCAAAGAAGAAAATTAATATAGCAAAGATTAGAACGAATTCTCATGAGCTCCATAGTGAAACAAGTCGTTGGGCAGTTCCTAAAACGCCATGGATGGAAAGGATCTGCCATATATGTGAAAATAGGAACATCGAGGATGAAAACCACTTCCTCTTAGAGTGCCCCGCGTACAACCACATTAGATCTCAGTTTCACAATCTTTGTTACAATACTGACCTTCCTAGCCTTTTACAATGTCAAAATTATAGTGAGCTCGGGAGGCTTCTCTCCAAGCTTTTTGAGCATAGGAATAAAATCTTAAATCAAAATAAATAATTTGTTTCTTTAGGTCCGATAGACCAATGTTTGGTCTCAGCGGACATTAACCATCATCATCATCATCAAAAAGTTTATGTTCAGAGTAAAAATTATATGAATTTATAGTTTATAATAATAATAATATAAAAATGAAAAAAAAAACTACTTATTTTATTAAGAATATGTATTAATTTAATGTTATTAATTAAATTTAAATTTAAATTTTATTATATTAAAATAAATATTTTAAAATTAAATATAGTAAAATATTTATATTATGTTATGTAAAAATATTTTGATTTGATCAAATTACACAAAATTAAAAATTAAAATATTTATTTGATTCTTTTGTGTGTTTAGTAGATTAGGAGTTAGGATAGATCTAGTAGTACAATATTGTTTTGTGTAGTAATTTTTATATTTTTATT
Source organism: Pinus tabuliformis (assembly GCA_031772625.1). NCBI lineage: Eukaryota > Viridiplantae > Streptophyta > Pinopsida > Pinales > Pinaceae > Pinus > Pinus tabuliformis. The sequence goes on along the minus strand of CM062815.1, from coordinate 956,380,814 downwards.
ATTGTAATTTATGTACAATGTTGCATTTTTATTTTGGTATCAAATATATTAATTCTTATTTTTTATTAAATTGAATATTACATTAAGTGTTTTCTTGCTTTTTAATGAATATTTTTTTTTTGAAATGTCAATCATTCTTGCACAATGAACAAAATCCATGTCACTGTTTATATATTTATTGATTTATTTAATTATTAAGTCAACAAGTGTATTTATTTTGGAATATAACTTTTACAATTTCGATTTAATTATCAATAATTACTATGTGGATGGCAAGGATTTATTCTCTACAAAGTATTCTAGAATACTGTTGATAATATACACAAATTAAATGTTGAGATTTATATCCAAAGTAGTTATGGCATTTTTTCTCTTTTAATTAAAATGATTAATTTGAAAAATGTCATATCAAGTAAGTTATGGGTTTTTGGGCATGTAGTATTGATAAGCCATGGTATTGGCATATGTTATTGTAACAAAGCCAATCTATAAATTAAGAATTTCTATGGTAAAGAAGAGGTAAATCTTCATAGATGAGAATTGTGTTCCATATTTTTTCAAATGGATATATATGTTTAAAATATATATTCATTTTTTTATAATTTTTTTTAAACCGGAATGGGTATGGTTTATATTTAAAAAGTTGCACCCATTCCCAACAAAATTGGTTCTTTACATCAATTTGTCACTACTCCTACAAGCTGATACAAATTTCATGGTCCATCTAGATTATTGCAGTATCTGTGTCTATCATGGTTACAAAAAACTCCCATTTTGGGATATCTACAACTATAACTTCGACAGAATTGAAGTAAGAGATATATACATTTACAGTTCATCATTTTAATAACACAAAAATAAAACCCAATACAGAGATGGTCAGATGTCTATAGGGGCTGGGCTGTTTAGATCTAGTCTCGGGGAGGCCTCTTCTGAATCCTTGGGATTTTGCTGGTTCGTCACGTCCTCCACATTTTCCTCTAAATCATCCTCTATTGCATCCACCTTGAGCTTCAAATTAACTCCGTCCTCGAGCTGCCTAATACGTTCCTTTTTCTCAATTTCCCTTTCCTGCATATTCAAATTCTCATGCATTTGCTGATGCATGTTGTGTTGAAGTTCTGGCAGTGCTTCCTGTAGGTCCCAATGATCTTGAACATAGGTGAGACAAGAGGGTCTATATTTGCCACCTTGCACCAAGGAACTGACTCTTAACCCACCCGACCTTGAACCGAGGGTCTGTATCTACCACTTTATTAATAATAACTTTAATAAAGTTATAATTTAGTTTTTTTTTTTGGTCAAGTAAGAGTGGAGCCTTCAATTAACCAATAAAAAAATTACATATGGTACACGTCTTCACAAGTGTAAATACCAGCAAAAGACAAACCTGTTGATGGTTAATAGACAACAAGGTCAACAAAACCAAAAATCATATATCGCATCGCGGAGTTACAAAGACTCAAAAGCATATGCACACAGGATTCCCAACTTGTGATATGCAATTTCCCTTGTCCACCGTTGATCTCGTCCACCAGATCAAACGCTGTCTCAATATTGCATCGCTCCATCATGTGATTTCATCGCTCTTGCATGCGATATGTGATAACATCCGGACTTCAAATAAATTGAAAGTGCGCCTATAATCTTCTCAGGTCTGCTCGCCCAAGCCTTATCGCTCAATCTCCACCGTTGATCTTACCTTCAATCCGACAGTTAATACTTCCTTCGATCAACAGAGCTGCTCGGTGATCCAGCGTCGTAGATCAAAACCCATTTGATCTGACGGTCCACAATGACATCGCATCGGACCACTTACATGACATTTAACAGCCTTATGGAGCCGATAAGGATTATACAACCTTAATCTATAAATGTTCGGGTCCGCCCTTGAGGTTAAAGTTCGATCTCTTTATGGCTCAATATCTGTTGGATGACGAAGGCCATTAAATCCTATGGTTTGCAGCCCTTCATCTAGCATACAGATTAATCTTGGCCGCCCATCACAAACAAATCTCGTCCGTTGATCTTCTAGATCCAACGGTTACTGTGCATCAACACTTCACTTCTTCACTCTTCTCTTCATTTGAGTTTTTACAGTTAGGATTTACTGCGGCACTTCAACCAAGCTCAAGGACTTCCGCTCTCTCCTACTTCCACTAGTCTTCCTCCTGCTCATTATTCATGGTCTGGAAGTGCACCATATCTTTGGTAGCTTGTCGTTGATAATCATCACGCAGTTTACTAGAGGGTATAGAATCCCAATCATACTGAATATAGCTTTCCTTACAAAGCACTCCTTCATTTGCTAGACGATCAGCTAACATATTGGCTTTTCTTTGCACATGAACAAAGCTGACAGTTCTCAAGGTTCGCAAGTGGGAATGAATCCGCTGAAAGACCTGCAATAACCTCCAATGTTTTGACTCGTTTCCAGGTGTCGTTTGATTACACATTTTCTTGGCCACATTAATGACCAATTCAAAGTCAGCTTCAATGATGGCATTGTGTAAATTTGACTCGATCAGGATTTCCAGACACTTCTCTAAGGCCATGAGCTCCGCCATGTTATTAGTGGTATTCCCCAAATGATTGTGAAAGATATCCTTTATGCGCCCCTGCTCATCTCTTATGAATCCGCCAAATCTAGCCATCCCTGGGTTGCCCTTAGAAGCCCAGTCTATATTGATTTTCAAAAAACCATGAGGAGGAGGTTGCCAGATATCTTTACTAGCAGTTGTTTTTCTCACACCCTTGTCAGTGCCTTAGGGAACTAGAGAATGGAAACCCAACTGCAACATTAAGCTAGCATCTTGGGGCGATGGAGGGTCCTCAGGAATTTTCCTCATAAGGGCTCCTATGGTATCTTTGAGCTACCATAACATTTGGACAATGATGTTCTAGTTCGAGCCTGTTTTGTTCTTGAAAATCCTGTCATTACGTTCTTTCTAGACATCCCAGATAATAAAGCCTGGAACGAGAGTCCAAGCCTTGTTAATGATTTCATTACCTGAGAAGTATTTCCTCCAATTCTTCAAAGTGTTGGTGATGCTGAGTCTATCCTTGTCAGTTTTCATGAAGATTGAGGCCGCCCAATCCCACAAGGTTGAGGTGAAGGGGCAGAGGTTTAGTAAATGTTCCATTGTCTCCTCTTGTAAGCCACATAGATGGCATTTGGATGGGCCAACAAATCCCCTTTTCAGAATATTCTCCCATGTGATAATTTTCTTTTGGTGAATCAACCACATAAACAACTTGATTTTCATCCATTGCGAGTTCTGCCAAAGGTCATTCCAAACTTGATCAGGGTTTGGATAATCAAAACCTAGGGCCATGCATTTAGCTTATTTGAGGTTAAAGGTGCCTTTGGTATTTCGACCCCATCTCAGTTGGTCAAACGAGGATGACACCAAAATCTTCCTGTGCTCCAGGTCAAGAGCAAGGGAATCCGCCTAGGCCTTCAAGGGACTCTCTTCACTATAACCAAGATCCTTGCACATTCTCCATTTACCATTGTCCCTTACTTGATCCCAGAAGTCACTTACCATAAGTAAACCTTTGTTGTTAGTGTCATTTTTTAGAGTGGTTAGTTCTTCTCTAAACAAATTTTGTTCCTGCTACCAGTTATCCTCCCAAAATCGTGTAAGGTTCCTAGCTAGGATCTCCCAGAAACTATGTTGCTGGATAATGGCTCTATTCTCCCAAGCAAGGTTCCAAATGTGGGAGCCCTTGATGAGCCCTGACATTCAGATATGATCCCTCTCCTACCAATTATTTGCATATTTCTGTTTCCAAAGCTTGGCCCAAGGGGTTGCCAATTCCTTGAGCCACCTCCACCAAAGTTTGGCTCCCGAAACTCTGCTAAGGATTTCAGGGTCATGAAGCCCCAAACCACCATGGACCTTAGGTTTGCAGAGCTTGTCCCAAGCTACCAAAGCCCACTTCTTTTTCTCTTCCCCTTTGCCCCAAAGAAAATCTCGTTGAATACTCCTGATTTGTTGCATAACTCCTTTGGGAGTAGGAAGAGTTGAAAACATGAAAATGGGAATAGCCTGCAGGACAGCCTTTGTAAGCACAAGATGCCCCGCCAAATTCAAAGACTTGCAGGTCCATTTCCTGACTTTGTCCTGAAGTTTATTAGTTACCGACTCCCACACTCCCTTTCTCAGAGTCAATAAGAGGCATTCCAAGGTACTTGGAAGGTAACTAATCCCTTTGAAACTCGAGAATTCTGGTGAGGTTCCTCTGAATAGAAATGTCAGTGTTGAAAAAAAACACCTTTGATTTGTCGAGGCTTACCTTTGTACCAGCAGCCAAAGCAAAGTCATCCAGGATTTGTTTGAAATCTCTGGCTTCCTTGACCGTAGGAATGCCCTGCAACATCATGTCATCAACAAATTGTTGACGAGTAGAAGCAGCATCATTCGGGGTAAGTTTCAAACCCTGGATTGCTCCTTCGGCATTTTCCATTTTGATCGCTCTACCTAGCCCTTCCATCATGAGAACAAAGAGGAAGGGGGAGAGCAGATCCCCTTGTCTAAGACACCTAGAAGGCATAAAGGTTCTAGAGGGAGAGTCATTAAGTAGAATGGAGAAGCTAGTCGTGGATACAAGGGCCATAACATATCTCATCCAGTTGTGGTAGAAGCCATAAGCTCTTAGCACTGCCCTAATGTAATACCAGCTTAACTTATTATAAGCTTTCGCTAGGTCCACCTGCATGATCATACCAGCTTTCTTATTGCTCTTAAGAGAGTGTACCAGCTCATGAGCTTGTATGATGTTTTTAAGAATCTATCTTCCTTTCACAAGTCTAGGTTGCCCCTCTCAGACGACAGCAGGAAGAAGAGGCTTGAGTTTGTTAGCGATCGCTTTGGAAATAATTTTGTACACCACATTACATAAGGCTATGGGTCTGAATCTGTCTGGTGTCATAGCTTTTTCCTGCTTTGGAATCAATGCTATGAAAGAGGCATTAAGAGCTTTCAAAACAGTTTGGATCTTCTAGAGTCTTCGACAACATCAAGCATACCTTGTTTGACTATTTTCCAACAAGATTTGAAGAAGTCCACATTGAAACCGTCAAGGCCAGGAGCTTTCCCATTTTGCATCTCATTGATTACTTCACTAACCTCCTCTTTAGACACTGGCCCGTTAAGATTGTGGTTGTCTTCCCTGGTTACAAGCTTAGGAATGAACTTTGTGAATTTGTTAATGAACCGAGTTCTGTCGACGAGAGGCTCCTCTGCTATGCTAAGGAAGTGTTGAACTAGGATAGATTCCATTTATTTGTGAGAGACGAGCTCTTTCCCTTAAGAATCTTTAAGTTTTGAAATTTTGTTATGAGATCTGTGATCCAAGGTTGATCTATGAAAAAACTGTTTTTCTTTCTCCTTCTCTAATCCACTCCACCCTTAATTTCTGTCTCCAGAAAATATCCTCTTGCATGCACCGATCTTCCCATTCGTTCTAAAGAGAATCAGCCTGAATTTTCCATTCCTCAGTAAAACCTTCTGAGATGATGATCTGATTAATCTCCTGGAGTTTCTGCTCAACTTCTCTTTTGGCTTTAAAAATATTACCAAACTATTTTTTGTTCCAATCTTTAAGCCTAGATTTGATGTGTTTAAGTCTCTGTTGCAACATGAACATTTTAGTGCCTTGAACGGGCATATCTTTCATCCACCATTTGTCAATATTACTGGTGAAGTCAAGGTGAGAGAGCCAGAAATTTTCAAACCTAAAAGGTTTGTTCCTTGGTGTACCCATAAAAGTAGCTTCAATCTGGACAGGCTAGTGGTCCGAGCCTCCGAAGGGAAGGATTAAAGCTGACATATCAAGGCCTTTGAGAAGGATGTCATTTGAGATTATGAATCTATCTAATTCATATGCAACTTGAGAAGCCCCTCCCCTCTTATTATTCCAAGTAAAAGTGCCATTTACTGTTTCTGTGTCCACTAGCCCCATGTTATTCATGAAGTTCTGGAAGGCAATGGAGTCTCTGCCTAGTGTTTTGGTACCGCCTTTTTTCTTTGTAAGAGATCTGATCATATTGAAATCCACTGCCAGAATCCAGGGCATATCCGGATATCTCTCTCACAGCTTCTCAAGGGAGGTGAGAAGCTTAAGTTTGTCTTCTAGTTTTTGAGGACCATAGACATTAGTGATAATGTAAATCTCCTTATCACCTAAAGGTTGAATCACCAGCGATAGATAGTTCCTAGAAGCTTCAGCATCCAGGATTCCAAGTTTTTGAGGATCCCAAAGAGTAAGAATCCCACCCGCCGAGTTATCCGCTTTAACCTCTAGATACTCATACTTGATTAACCATTTTCTGTGTATCTCTATGATTTTTTCCATCGAACATTTTGTTTCCTAAATAAAAACCATATCTGATTTTTCTTCTTTTATTCTACTGCTAAGAGTTCTTTGTTTCCTTTTACTTCCTAGACCCCTAATGTTCCAAGTTGTAAGCTTCATTAAGAAAGGTTTGTAAAGGAGTAACTGGTGAGATCCCTCATCTTACTTGAGTTAATCATAAGTTTCCCACATTCGGTCAGCAGCTCATTATGTTTTTTCCTTCCTCTTTTCCTACATGGGTTCTTGGAAGAATGCATCGATATATCCTCCATTGTTTTCACTCCCATATTCTCCTGGCTATGATGGTTTCTTTTGACTCCAAAACACTTCATTTGTGATCTCCAGGGGAAGAGCTGTTGAACCCTGTCAAACTCCTCTTTTGGCAGAGAGTCTACCCCTTTGGTGATTCCCTGCTCCAGAAACTTTTCTAGATCTAAATTCTCCCTCTCTAGAATCTCCTGCAGTTCATGGTCTTCCATTCCAGCCTCACTTGGGGTCATCTCGTGGTCCCTACTGAGCTCCATAATGCTCAGCATATCATCCTTTTGTTTGATGTTTTCTGGTATATCCTCCATATTAGCATCCCTTTCCTTCTCAGTGGGAATATTCTCCTATTCCTAGTTTGTCCCGTTGTTTTCGACTTCTTCTTATAAGATCTTGAAACTATTGTGGCTCGGTTTTCCGTCTTCATTAATTTTCTTTTGGTACCACTTACCTCCTTTCCATTTACCCCCAACCTTAGTAAAACCTTCAAGATCCTTGCCTATAGTGGCTTTCGTATTGCTCTCCAGCTTGTTCAATGGGCAGTCCCTGTATAGGTGCCCGTGTTCATGGCACTTACGACACCTAAATGGGACGTGTTCATAGTCCACTGCTTGTATCCATTCCTCGTCATACACTTCTAAAATGCTTGCATCTGGAAGTGCCCCAAATAAGTTCATTTCCACACATATCCGGGCAAAGGAAGTGTATTTGCCTCTTAGAGTAACATCTGAGATCTTTATAAAATGCCCTAGCTTGTTGTCGATAGCCTTTAGAGACTCTGGCAACCAATAATCTAAAGGAAGGAATTAGAGTCTTATCCATACTAGCACTGAGGTGAAATTTTCTTGTTCTGGGACAAAGTTCATTACCCATGGTCTCACATAAAGGCTTGCAGAAGCGTAAAAATAGTGTCCTCCCTCAAACTCTCTATCTTTATCCTCTAAGCTTGTGAACACCACCGTGAAGAAGCCCTTGGACCCAAGGTGCAAGTTAATGTTCCCCTTTGGTTTCCAGTGGTTCCTTATCCATGCTTGCAAAGCCTTCTCCATTGGCCAAATCCCCATAAATTTGCAGATAACATCATATTCTGCCATGTGTTCTCTGTGCACCTGCATCGTTGGGTCACTTAAAATGACTCGAGGAATAGTGGTCGACTTGGGTTTACAGACCCCAAATGTACTCATAGGAGCAACTTTCTTACTATTAACCTCTATCCTCTTCTCCTTACTAGCATCCTCATGATTCTTTTCCTGTCCTTGAGGTCTGGTGGTTTCCGTTTTTTCTGTATTCATAGCCTCTGTTATCATCTACATTGGTTTCTTGAAGCGATGTGATCCATCTCCATTGCTCCTGTCCACAACCACTTGACATAGGAGGAAGCTGAACTCCCTCCTCCGCGCCCCACCTTGGTGACCAGTGACAAAATCCTAAAGCAAAACCCTAGTTCAAATTGCAGACCTCCGAGGGCAAGCTCCTCATTGCTTCAGCAAATTTATTAGTATATTAAAATTTGATGGTCCTATAATTTAGTTAGTTTTATGATATTTTATAATTTTATCAAGTGCTTTAATGTTTATTATGGATTTATGCCTATAGGTGTTTACCAGCCATTTAGTTTATATGGTTGCACTAGTTATAAAATACTTATCAATATTGTCATAATCATTATACTATAAGCACCAAGATTTTCATATGTATCAATGATTTTTCCTTTATGATGGAATATCTTCCTAGAGTTCTTCTTATCTTAGTTTATATGTGCAATTTATTTTGGACATTTAATATCTTTGTAGAACCTTTGATCACCATTTTACTTTAATTTAATTCTCTAGAAATTTGTTTGGGATATTTTCTAATTTTGTGGGTTTTATTGGAGGTGTAAACTTTCAAATAAGTTTTTGATCACCTAAATCACACTTCATTAAGGATCTATGACAACCCAAATTTATTTTGGGTTGTTATTTAAGAATTTAAAATGAGACAAACTCCAAAAACCTACCTTATCTCTTAATGGAAAGTGTGTTGTGGATTGCTAAGCGGATATTACATGTATGTTTCACAACGCACATAATAAAGAAGTAATTTGAGCCTAAAAACTTATGGTTGAGTCTTAACAAGCTTGCAATACTAAGTCAACACATGCAATGTGACTATTCATTTGAATTAGACCTTCTAGTGACTAACTTAGGCATACAACTACACCTTAAGGTTGTTCCCTTGTTTATTTATAATTCAATTCATTTTGTAAACTCTCTAGGATCTTTTGACTATTTTTATAACCTACCATGGAAACCTCAATTTGCACATACATACTTAGATAATTCATCTTGATCTTCCACTTCTTCCACGCTCTTGATTTTTCAGCATTCATAATATTTAGAACTTGTACATGCACTTCTTTGAATTAACTTGGATCCAACCTTGAAGGTTTGTTAATTCATCCTAGGGCATCTTTGTTGGCATATTTCTATTTATACCATCAACGTTTCAATCCTATAACCTCAAGGGAGGTTTTATGATCCTTAGCACATAAAATGATTACAAAGAATATGCCTTTAGAAAAGGTAGAAAGGTCCCTTTTCATTATATCATAAATCCTTAAGGTACATCGATACCATACAATAATAATTTTATGGAAGGATAAACCCCTATTAACATGAATCTTTGAGTGGAAAACCTCTTAATGGGAAAAGTTATATATAAGAACAATTCTTGACATATCATAAGGACAACCCCATCCTTATGTATACTTTCTAACAAATTGTAACACTAACCACTATTGACCTCTACATTAATAAATGGGCCATATTACATTTATTGCATGATAATGATAACTACTTAATGGTACTTATTTAATAATAATTAATATGATGAATGCAATCCATATTACATTAAATTATCATGATCTACACTAATATTAACTCTATTGGGACCTTTAGTCCCCATAACATCACTATGGAGGATGCCACCACTCCACCCTACATTGAGAAGCATTTACCTCAACAGTTGTACCTATGATGTACATCCATAAGCTAGTCCCTCATGTATGGGTGTTGTCTTGAGTGTTGAGAGTGTAGAAGTCTAAAAAGTGTGTTCATAGGGGAGATAATTTATAAACCAAAGTCGCATGTATCATTTTGTTGACAAAGACAAATTTATCTTATCAACTTCACAAGTTCACATGACAAAAGCGCCCAATAATATCTTCCACAATTAAAATGGTGAACTTTTTCATTATGGCCCAACGAGTCCTTTCTCCACTAAAATGATGAACTCTCTCACTATGGCCCAACTGTCATAATTTGTGTATGAAAATATGAAATGTAGCTACCATGAAAGGCAAAGAGTAACACAAATTATATATAACTAATATAAGCTAGGAGAAGTGACTAAGGAGCTAATAATACAAATGATAGCAAGGGGAAAATTCCATAATTAACATAAAATGAACCTACATGAAACCCTCCCACCTTCTTTACAAAGCTATAAATTTCAATTTCCAGGAACACTTGTCTACAATAGAATGAAAACACTAGAATGAAACAAGTAAGTCACATAACATAAATGAGAATAGTCTACTACTCAATGCAAGTAAATGACCATAGACCTTAAGCACTAAATAATAGTATACAAAATACTAAAATAATCCCCTATCTCAAATTACATGTTAGTAGAGAAAAGATAAGTGGGTAGTGTTATCACTTAGGTTGTCCCCAGGTTGGAGTAAGGGATACGGCCGAGGTAACCACAAACCAACTTTGGACTGCAAGTTCTAGCCCACCTGCAATCAGAGAGGGCTCTCTCTTTCAGATTTAGCTATGTTTAAAAGGATTCTAGGCTAGGTATTGAGTTCAGAGGGTCTTTGTTTTTCTTTGGTGGGAAAATTGATGTCTCAGGTAGAGAGGCATAGCACAGTTTGAGTGTTTCAAACCATTGGGCATGGAGTCGAGGAGGAGGACTGCTGGTGCATTTCCTTGATCACAATAAGGGAAAATGGAGCAAGATAGCTGCGCATGAAACAATGTTCAGGTTTAAATGATGGAAAGAATGCTAAGTAATGAGAGGCAGTTAAGAATCTCTCAATCAGCTTAACAGATGTAGGTAACAGAGCTCTACCTAGGGGCATTTAAGAATCCCTAGATAATTGGCATACACAGGTGAATAGGGGTAAATATGAGCCAGGAGGAATTCATATTCATAACCAATTCATTCAGAGGAAAACATAAGGAAATAGCAGAAATTGAGCATAGAGTGTATTTAAACAAATTCTAAGCTATTCTTTCTTTCTGCTATTTAGATAATGGTAAACAATAAAACAAAGGTAAGATGCACTTATTGTTTTAGGCTGCAGCACAAGAATTCCATCTTCATTTCTTCAAAACATTCATTAACAACATGCAGTTTGCTCTCCAAGCTTTCAGCAATCTTTGGTTATAGAAAAACTTAGGTATACAATGCGAGTCTCTAGTGAAAATTCTCAATAGACCAACCCTTGAAACAATGTAGAGAGCGGTATATATAGGGGAAAAACTCTCTACAACTGCTTTTTTTACATCTTGACCTAAAACAAGTCATAAAAAATGATTAATTTGACCTAATTCTATCAGAAATAAATGCATGAAAATATCTCGGGCTGTGCTGAGGGCGGCCGTATCAAAACTGAGTAAATGATGTAGTCCTCGGTGGCTTGGTGCAGTGTTTTCTGCAATAAATGTGTATGGGTTTCTGCTTCTTTGCTGTCTGTCTGCATTTAAAGCTTTAACTGTGATTTGAGGGCAAGGATGGCCTTACGCCTCTTAATTTGACTTTCTGGGGGGCTCATCAATGTTCAGGTGCTTCGAGCCCCTAAAAAATCTTCGGCTGATACTCTCTGGCTCTTCTTCTTCTCTGATACTCTCTGACAATAAATTGGGATGCTGTTCTGATGTGTTATGGGTTAAATCAACATTTAATGGTCGTTGTTCGGCTCTGTCTTCCTTAAAACTGTCTTCGACTCCTTCCTGAATGCTTCACGAAGAAAAACGGGTCATTCGGTGCCTTTCGGGCTTGCTGGGGGCTGCATAATGAAAAGATTCCCTAAAGATTCCCCACTTCAGCCTATTTTATCCAGCGATGAGTGCAAAAACTGCCTCAAAAACTGATTTCGAGGCTCCGGAGTGCGATTTTCGCCCTTTGCGCTAAAACTGATGATGACGTCAGCATGACGGGACGTTGTACGGTGGGTGACGTCAGTGATGATGTCAGCAAGATGACGTGGTGGGATGACTTCAGCATGATGATGTCATCACGTACGGAGGTGACGTGGCAGCACGGGAGGTGACGCAGTGGCAGGGCACGTGGCAGGGTGACTCGGCGGTACAGTGGCAGGGGGTGACGCAAGCGGGTGACGTGTCATGGTGACTGGGCAGGGGGGTGATGTAGGCAGGTGACGTCATTGTGCAGGAGTGGTAAACGGTTTTGGGCGCACCGCCTTAGCGTCTTGGCGGTTTTGGAGGGAGGGGCTCCGCCACAGCCCAAAAGGCGATGCGTGGCGGGAGTACGGCGGCAATACCACCCATCTCCCGGACGCTAACCTTCGGGCACATTGGGAGACGGGAAGGCCCGCCAGCCGTTGATCTGGGCGCAGGACGATCGGATGGCTGGCGGGAAGGACGGGGCGACGGCGGGTTAGTGGGCGGGGATATTCGTGGGAATATTTCGATTTGAATATAACACGGCGGGGGTTTTTTAGACTTAGGAAAAATGGGTTTTAGGGTTTAATGAGCGGGGGTATAGCGATTTGTGCATAAAAAATTAGGATAAGGGCGGAAATGTGGGTTTTTTGAGGGTTTTTAGGGCAAGGGAGAGGTTATTAGCATGACCAGGTGTCATCTAACTCCTGCTATGACACGGATGGGCTAAAAATAGCCCCAGATGGACTATTTTTTCCCTGGACTTAGAAGAAATATGGCTATATTGCCAGGGAGGGGATATTTACATAGGGGAGTTTTATATACATATTTTTAGTAGGGGAAGGGGAAAAGCTGATGGGGAGTTATATACTAGAGTTAGTAGTTAATATGGAGATGATAAGAAAGCGCTAAGGTGGGGGACCTTAGGCTAATTTTGGGGAAAAGTGACTCATAGATGAGAAATCCTTGAGTGAAGCAGATCTTCACCAAGACAAATGACATGGAAAATGATGAGCTAAGAGGAACCAAGCAAATCTTGACCTCTTTGGGGAAATTAGTAAGTGACTCGGGGAATTAGAAGAAGGGGGAGTTAGTGATGTCCACCTCGAGCTCCTTCAGATGAAAAATTGTCTGCACTGTGATCTGAAGAGATAAAACACTTTGTAACACAAAATTGATCATAAGTCATCATTCTGCAACCTCACAGCTACCTACCCAGCCTACTCACCTAACATTTTTTCTTCTTTTTGGTTTGGGTGCACTTATACTTGCAGACCCAAATTTACAATTTTTCTTTTGAATGCTTCCTATCTAGATATACACTTATTTCTGCCAGGGGCCCAGATTAAGCAGTTGGGTCCCTTTGATTCTCTACCTATCTACAGATCTGCCAAGATTAAACTGTTTGGTCAGTTGCATTCTCTACATTCTAAAACAGGAAATTGAAACCTAGGGAGACCAAAATTAAACTGTTTGGACCTCCCTTAAATGAAAATTCTCCAAAAATGGAATGACTCATCAAAATTGGAATACAGCAGTGCCTTTGAACTAGCACACTTCATGGCATCCTGTGGAAATATGGAACACTGCAGCCTGCAAAGTATGACATATTTGGCATGTAAAAATGTCAATCATGAAAAATGAAACCTTGTTGCAACAGGTAGAAAATAAAGTGATAGGATAGTGTAAACAATATAATCTTACAAACTGCAAGCATTAAGAAAGCCAAGAAAGACAAAAATAGTCGAAAATTAAGGCCAAATATATAATAGTATAAAAGGTTAGCTAACAATGGCCTATTTAGTAACTTATGAAGATGTCAACTTATGATGCTAAGAAAAGACAATTTACATGGCTACAATGGTTTTATTTATAAGATTTTATAGTGATTTTTGGCTTTCAAGTTTCTTGACTCTTGGCCTTATAGACTCATATAAATATTTCTCTATTCTCATGTCAATTATGAGGATATATTTTAGTGTGATATTTCGTTTAAAATTGAGATGTAGAATTGAGATTAGCATAAGGTATAGATTGTGATGTAGTGGCTAAGGAACCACCTAAGATTAATAATTTGAAGGAGAGAACAAAGATGAAGAAATGAAACACCATATTGTTATGATGGTATCAATATTCTCATTGATCAATTCTTAGTCAAGTAATGCAAATACAATGCTCTCTAGGGGAAGATTTTGGAAAGAAATCCATTTAATGACATGTCATAAATCGCTCCTTAAAGCAAGAAAATGCTTGAAACTAAGTAACTTTAACTATTACATGTGATAAAGATGCTAAAGTTAACTAAAGGAAACAATAATGGCACCATAAATAGCAAGTGTATTGTATGCATACATAATATGGACCAACACTCCCACACACACCCCTCTAAACAACAACCACCACCAAACCATAAGTAAAACTTGGGGGGGAATGGGAAAGACAAATGGGTCTCATCAAATATGTAGCTTAGGTGCCCATGTACAAAAAAAATTCCCTTAAAATGGAGTGAGGGAAAACCCAACAGGAATCCTCCCACCACAATAGGATAGAAGTCCACAAAGTGGTTGTTTGATAGCCTCCAAGATCCAAAATGGATGATAAGGCAATAAAGTATGATTTGATGATGGTGGATCAATGAAGTGCTCCAATAATTGTGCTAAATTTGAAGGTTGTAGATTATATTGACACAATCATTTACTTCAAGCAACTAAGGTGACATCTTAAACCAAAATGGTTGGGCTAGTTAGACCCCCCCCCCCCCCTGACCCTAGAAAAGAAACAATATTGCAATCATCATACAAAAATGGTTAACAAGAATATTGTGGAGGCCACATTAACAGGAATATTGTTGAGGCCAAATTACTTAACATTAGCAATGAAAATGGTTCTCATGTATCATGAAAGAAACAAATTGATAGTAAATTCTCAAATATTAATGTGCATTCCTTCATGCATAGCCTCCATGTTGTGAATATGCAATTCCTTCATAATTTTTAGTAGTTATCCAACATTTTTCTCTCTCCTCCGGTTGTTAGTTGACTTTTAGTCATATTTTGGAGTTTACCTAAGTTTGACTGGTTATCTTTTTGGCTTTTCACTAACTTTGATTTGTTATTCCTAACTTATTTCTTGCTCCAATTACTTCTAGTTCACTCCCTTTTGAGATATTTTGCTAATTTTGGGTCTCCCACTCTAATTTTGACTCATTTACAACTAGGGAAAGTGCTTTTTCATTAAATTGAGAGCACGCTCTTGGAATCCCAGCATAGTTCGAATTGTTTAGACTCTTAGAGAGGTTATATAATGAGTTTATGTAAATCAATAATACATAATAAATTATTTAGATGATGTGTCTTTAGTAGTTTGAATTTTCTCTTTGGTTATTTAGTAATATTTTTAGCAATTTTTCTCTCTTCTGTCTTGTTTTGCAGATAGCTAATAGTATTTCTCTGCATCCAAATTTTTTGTATGTGATTAGAATCCTACATGGTATTAGAGCATATGTGTTTGTGAAGAATATTGATATCTTTAAACTATTTTTAACGGAAGCCAAACATCGTCATGTTGTTGCACAACAAGGGGCTCTATAAGATCACTATGAATACTAAAATTGAGCCTAATTTATCCATTGAGAAAAAAATTACTTCAACGAAACGGATAAAACCCATGGAATTCTCTATTTTTCAATATCCCTTGATTTTTTGTTTCATAGTGATTAGTGAAAGACTCCTAATAAAGTGTGGACCAAATTGGAGGATCTATTTTGCAAGCAACATGGGTTTAGGGGACATCAGCTTGAGAATGAGTTGATCACAATGAATCCAACCAACTTTGACACCAAATTGGTCTATTACTCTAGATTCAAGACATTGATGGCTCAAGTAAAATCTTGTGACATAGATAGAAAAGAAGAGAAACTTATCCTTTTGGTGCTTTCTAAGTTAGGACCTAAGTACTCTACTTTTGTCTCTTCTTCCACTTTGAAAAATTATCTATGGGTAAAAATTGGAATAATCCATCATTGTCTGAGTTTATTGAATCTCTAATATAAGATCATAACAAGCTCATACTCATGAGGACTCTTAATTCTTCCAAATATCATGCACTTGCAACACAAGAAACAAGAAAGAAGACTAAGAAAAAGAATAAGAAGGAACTAGAGAACAAAAAGGAAGCTAAGGAAAAGACTAATGAGGAGGGTTTGAATTCCTAATGGGGAAAAGGCAAGAAGGAGAATAAAAAGTGTGCATATTTCAATAAGGAGTTCAATCGTAAGAGCCCTTGCATGAATAAAACCATTGATCCAATGGCATAGGAACTCTAGTAGTATCACTTGGATTATTTCATGCCATATAATTCCAAGAAGAAGAAGGGGGACCAACCACAAAAGATATTGGTAAGGTTCATGCCTTGCTATATACTACATCTCCAAGTTCTTGGCTACTTGATTCATAAGCTACATGCCATATGGCTTCTTCAGCAGATAATTTTTCTTACTTGGAAACTTGACCTAGACCACCCATATTTTGGGAGATGATAAGCCTAAGGAGGTTTCTGGAGAGGGGAGTGTTGAAATGTAACATGGAATCTTTAACTAGCTATTATATGTTTCTCAACTTCTAGTTAACCTACTTTCCATTTACTAGATTACTCATATAGGGATATGCAAGAAAGTATAATTTATTCTAGATACAGTGGTGATTTCCCACATGTTATATGTTTCTAGAGTTTCTATTTTAGAGGTGAGCCACCATTCTAGTTTATATAATTTATCTCACTTTATTCCTAAATGTGAGATTTCTCTTCCAACACATGCTAATGAGGAGAGTTGGTTATGGCATGAGAGATGAAGTCACCTTAATTATAAGTATTTGGATTTGTTATCCAAACAATGAATGGTTAATGATATTTCCAACTTCTAACACACATGGAGTTTTCCAAGGTTTCACACTTGGCAAGCATCCTCAATAGAAGTTTGAGATAAGAAAGAATAGGGGAGCTACCTCACTACTTGAGCTAGTGCGTATTGACATTATTGGATCTTTTCCTCACCCATTTATAAGTACAAAATCATATGTATTAATATTCACTAATGAATTATCAAGATATACATGGGTTTATTTTCTTAGGTTGAAACTAGAAGTCTTTGAGAATCTCAAAAATTTCAAACAACTTATAAAATAACAAACAAGGAAGATGATTAAATTCCTTTGGACTGATAATGGGGGGAATATATCAATAAATATGTTCAAAATATTCTTTCATAATTAGATATAGAGTCACAAAATATAGTTCCTTATACTCCACAACAAAATGGAGTTGTAGAGAGGAAAAATAGAACACTAAAATAAATGGTGAACTATATGCTTTATGTTATATCCTTACCTCCTAAGCTATGGGTTGAAGTCATTAACTTTCCATATTATATTCAAAATAAGATTCCACATAAACTAGTAAAGCGGATCATTTATTTTTATGCCCTAACAAGGATGAAACCAAGTGTTACTCACTTTATAGATTTAGGTTACTAGGCACAGACAAGGATTCCCTCTTGTAGGAGGGAGGCCATGGAAGTTCAAAGTAGGGAGTGAATATTTGTGGAATATCCAAATGGATTTAAGGGATATAGGTTATTAGATACCTCTTCATATACATTTCTCTTCTAAAGGAGTATTACATTTGAAGAAGGTCCCTTATAGGCACTTCTGGAGCACCCTACATCCTCCTCTCCACCTTTACTTGTACCATATCACAATGATTCTTCTTTAGATTAGTTTTGTTATCAGATTTCATTTTTATATTTCACAACAACATAGGTAATTTTAAATACAAATAAGAGGCCTTAATGGGTACAACAGATACTTGAAGCAATTGATGATTTAACTCTTGTTGATCCACAGAGAGCCATGTCACAATTTTTGGATCCTCCCTAAGCTCTAACTATCATACACTCATATTATCCTATCTATTATTATTTTATGCTTGGATCAAACCCATATATATATATATATATATATATATATATATATATATATATATATATATATATTATGAGAGAGGAGTACTATTCCCTGATCAAGAACATTACTTGGGAATTGGTACCTCTTCCTTTAAATAAGAAACTTGTCATATTTAAGTGGATTTATAGTACTAAAATAGCATATGATGGACTATTTAGAAGTAAAAGGCTCACTTCATAGCTAAGGGATGTATATTTTCCTATAGATTCAACATCTCATGTAATTTTCTAAAACACAAGACAAGGATCTACTCTGCTTTCAACAATGAAAACAAATATATTGATGAAAACAATAATCATCAAGAGGAAGATAATCAATGACACAAAACGCAATATTTCTTTAGGGAAAGAAACTTCTCAAAACCCTGACTATCTACATTCCATTAATGAGAAATCCAAGATGAAAATACAATGCTTTTTCTCACTAAAACAATCCTTGCAAAAGTATAATCAACTCTCTGCCTCACAAGCCCGCTCTAGCCAACACTTAGCCAATTCTGCTACCTACCAAGCCCCTATTTCCTTGCACAATTACTAGAGTAATTAGCCTTTATTTAATGTGAAAATTCCTCATACATAATTGCAAAATTCAAACTTAGGTCCATAACTGATTGCATGCATGATTTGTACAACTCATATAATCATACAACTCATAGTACACTATCCCTGCACTCTAGACTCAACTGGGTCTTTCTCTGAACTGACATGCATGAGTTTCTCTTGAGTGAATCTTCAGTTAGCTGGAGTAGCATTGAGGATGCACCAGTGCACCAACTCACTACTAGGCCTCTACTAGTTCCTCCAACAATTAGAATTAGTTTAACTAACCATAACTCAGTCAAACTAAGTTATCTAATTGTAGAGCCTCATGAATGCTTCATTTTGACACTCTCCCTCACCAATTTTTCCTCTCTTTGACCATAATCATCAACTTAAAAAGCATCAAACTACAAGTTTTTTGGAATGGTAAGGTATTTAATTGTCTTATCTTTCATATTTAATAATGTTCCTTATTATTGAATTAATGTTCATATTAGCTACCGAATTCATGCAATTCTGCAACTAATCTATGTTTCTGTAGCCGATTTCAAGGTTTATCAGGATCTGAGGTGCCAGCTAAGAGGATAAAGATATGAATAAGTGGATATTGATCCCTTTAACGACTTCCTCTTATTCATCTTAACCAAGTCATAAAAGGATTTCTTGATTGCATGATCAAAAGGTAAAAGTTGACATGTTGTTGAACATGTGAGCGAGGGTCTAAAATCCTTGCGCTTCACAATTTTCTTTGCCAAATAGAAAATCATGTGAAAACGATATTTTGATATCTGTTAGAAGCTAATATTAGAACTCTGTTAGCTAGGGTAGGCATAAAAGCCTCAATCAGTTATTGACATGGGCTTTTATAAATACCATGCAACAAACATGAACAGAAGGTTAATTTTTTTATATATGTGACAATATTTTTTTAAACTTTGTTTTTACCTATAATTGAAGAATGAAGTTTTAATGCATAGTTAACTGTTCGAATAAAGTTTTGTGACCACCTGTTCTTTGCAGTTATTTACATGTTTTAGAATCGTTTTGCAATGTTGATTTCAATTAGCGATAGCAAGATTCCACTAATCATTCTTTTCAAGTTGATTTATAACGATGCTAATTATAGTGTAATCGATTTTCATGGATTTCGTTATAGTTTCATTTCAAAGCATGGGTGATTTCTTTACAGTATTTTATTTCAGAGCATGAGTGATTTCTTTACAGTCTTTCATTTAGAGCGGGAGTGATATTTTTACAGTTTTCATTTCAGAGCATGAGTGATTTCTTTATAGTTTTCATTTCAAAGCATGAGTGATTGATAATGAGAAAATGTGTAGTTTTCGATTTAAATAGAAGTCAAAATCATTTTGGTTTTTATGCAAAGGATTGCTAGAATATTAGATGAATAATTCTGCTTTTAGAGATTAAATTTGTGTTGCAATAGATTGGTTAAGTTCTCTTAATTTAATGAGATAGTGTGAGTTTTCTTTAGTTTCATTTTGTAAGTGTGAAGAGCATTTTTTATTTCATTAGAAAGGAGTGAGCAAGAATGTAATTGAGATTGAATATGTTAATTTTATTTTCTTTAAAAGAGTAAAATAGGAACACAAAACATCCTTAGAAATAAATTTTCAATAACTCAATTATACACATTAATAATTTGAAGGCTTCTAGCATATATAGTGCACTTGCACTTCACAAGTTTACCAACTGTGGTTGATAATTTATGTAGAAATTTAAGACAATTAAATTGACAACCATTTTGGCATCGTTTCCGGGGAAGTGTAAATAGAAGTCTTTATCTTTTCATTTTGATATAAAAAAAAACAACAACAAAAAAACATGATATGCATAGGGAAAGCGACTCTAGAGGTAGATTTGTAGGTAGAGGTAAGAGTTTAATTCCAACAAAATCACTCACCCCACCATGACCTCATAGTCCCACACCACCCACACACACTCGAATTCCATCCATAGCGGGCTAACACAAACTCCCTGAGGCATTAAGATGTGAAATTCAACCTAGAGATTCACCAACTTCATCAACAAAAGCCATAATAGAAGAAGAAGATCCCATATCTCCAACAATAGGAGTAATTTTCCTATCTTGAACTAGAGAACAACTTCTAGCTCAAGCGCTGGAAGTTCCTGTTGAAGAAGAGGAAGAAGAAACCTATTTTAACAAACCATTGATAGGAGAACCAGAGGACCTAGAGGAAGTTGAAAACCCAATTTTGGAACTAGAACCTTATATTAGTTCTGAATAATATACAATGGTTGGAGAAGGGGAAGGAGAGGTACATAATGTCAATGGTGAACAACTTAGGATTGCAGGAGGAAGAAGAGGAAATAGGTGAGGTGGAAGAGGTGGAGGAAGAGGAAGAGGGAGAGGAGAATATATAAACCCAAAACCCTTTGGATTTCATATCCTCGAGGAAGATACAACTGTGACAATGAAAAATATCTCACCCTCTATCCTTTCAAACTTTCATGGACTAAGGAGTGAAGATCCTGAAACATTTCTTTTTGAATTTGAAATCTTGTGTAGATCATAGGATTATCTTCATGATGCTAAAAATTGAAATCATTCCCTGCAACCCTTAAAGATGCAACATTAAAATGGTTTATGGGCTTAGGAAAAAATTCCATAAGAACATGAGAACAAATTTAAACTACATTCTTAGAGAAATATGAGGACTACTGTATACCCCATAATATTAAGGATGAAGTCTTTAAAATGGTACAGAAAGAAGATGAAAATATTGAAGACTTCGTTGAAATATTTTCTTATAATGTCAAAAGGGAAAAAATGAATAATATAGACGAAGAAACTTTGAAAGCTCTCTTATTGAAATCCATTAGAGATAAGTGGATTGATCTTCTCAATCTAATGGTTAAGGGAGATATTTCTCAATTATCACTTGGAGAAATTTGTGAGTTATGCATACACATTTCAAGAGGCAAAGCAAGAACTAGGAAAAATCCAAGAGATCTTCTTTTATCAAGGATTAATAAATCTGTAGCTGGGATATTAAGTACAGTAGAATTAGGTAATTTGCTTGATAGTTTTGAAACAGATATTTTAGGTAGTCTAAGTGAACAAATTGACACCCTTAAAATACAAAACAAGAAAAAAGCTGAAAATGTTGCATTGTCCATTTTTTGCCCTAAGTGCAGAAAGAAACATGCCTTGAGAGAATGTCCTCTTGACTTAAAGAGTGTAGAAACATGTGTTATATGTGCATAAAACCATGATATAAAATAATGTACCTTAATACTAAGTCGTAAAGATGTCTATCAAGAAGAAGGAGTACCAAATCAGGTAGACCCTCTTTGTTTTATTGCTAAAAGACCATAGCAGAATCCACAACCAAATACAACTCAAGGTTTTAACACTCAACCATTTGCACAATCATCACAAAGTAATTGGACTGCCCCAATGCCTTGGCAATATTGGCCACAACCTTGGTCACAAGGATGGAAAAATCCTTATGGAAAGTACCCTCAATATCCTCAATTTCCACAATTTCAACAATCATATCCTACTTTTCCTCCATAGTATTATCCTCATCATGTTCAATAAAATCAACCCCACAATTTGAATTCAAAACTTTCATTACCATTTCCTCAAATACCAAACCAATTGCCTACCCAACCACTTCCAAATCCAAATAATAATAAAAATTCACAACCTATTTACAATATGGAAGGACAAAATTTCCAAACTTACATGATAACTCCATTGGATCTAAACAATGTTCAACTTAGATCTGGTAGAATATTAGAGAAAAAGTCCCCATCAATTGTTATTCAAGAAAGTGAAAAAGAAAATATCTTTGAAGAAGAGAAGTCTCTTAATGAAAAATAAAAAACTCAAAAACAAGTTACTCCAACACATTCAAATAAATCAACTCCTATTATGGAACAACCTTGAGTATCTGTTTCAAAACCACCTTTTCCTGAGATATTAAAAATAGATGAAGGGGTAGAAAAACAAATTTTATTGCCTGATTATGACATGTTAGATGAACTGAAGAATGTTTGCATAAAAATCCCTTTGCTACAAGTCATTAAGGAAATACAAATTTTTGCAAAAACAATTAGGGAATTGAGCATAAAAATACCAGGAAGAAAAAAAAAGTCAAAAGAATCCAACTAGTTGGAAAAATTGCAGATATCATGATGGGTAAAACAACAATTTAGAAATATCCTGATCCAAGAAGTCCCATTGTGAAAACACACATCAATGGTGTATAGATCCCAAATACATCGATTAATCTAGGTGCAAAAATAAACGTCATGAGTAAACAAACTATTAATCAATTAAAACTTTATAATATTCAATATACACCTACACTGTTACAATTGGTAGATAGATCTGTAATCAAACCTGATGGTGTATTAGAAGATATATATGTATCCTTAGATTATTAGGAATACCCTGTCGATTTTATGATTTTAACACCCAAGAGTAACTTAGGAGGACATCCACTGATTCTAGGAAGACCATGGCTAGCTATAGCCGATGCTTTTATAAGTTGTAGATATGGTGATATGTTTATTTCTGATGGGAGCTCAACAAAGCAATTCACACTCTATCCAACTACAAAAAAACAATAGAAGTTGAAAATCAAGAATGGATAGATGATGATATTGGTATAAGACCAATATTTGCTACTTCACAAATAGGTGAAGAAGATCAAATTTTGAATTTAATGGGAGATAATGAATCTTCATCATATTATGAATCTAGTCAGAGTTTTCAAGAACAATGAAATATTGAATATTTATCATCTCGTCAACTATCCTTGCATTCTATGGAAAAAATTGGCAATTCCATAATTGAAATCTTTCCAGGAAAACTTTGAATATCAATAATAATTTGGAAGAATTTCAAAAGAAATAACTAATAAAGATGTTAAAAGAACATTCCACTGCTTATGCATGGGAATATACTAACATGAAGGGAATTGATCCTAGTACTTGTATACATCATATTTACACTGAAGAAAATGCGAGACCAATTTGACAACCTCAAAGGAGAATGAATCCAAATCTAAGGGAAATTATTAAAGAGGAACTACAAAAATTGTTGAATGTAAATTTCATCTATCCAATATTAGATAGTCAGTGGGTTTCACCTTTAGTAATTATTCCTAAGAAGAACCGAAAATGGAGAGTATGCATTGACTATAGGGAATTGAATAAATCCACTTTAAAAGATCATTTTCCACTTCCTTTTATAGATCAAATTTTAGATACTTAGCAAGAAAGAAATATTTTTCATTCTTGGATGGTTTTAGCAGGTATAATAAAATCCAAGTAGCCCCAGAAGACCAAGATAAAAATACTTTTACTTTCCCATGGGGAACTTATGCTTACCAAGTACTTCCTTTTGGATTATGTAATGCACTTGCAACATTCCAAAGAGCAGTATTAGGAATTTTTTTCTGATCTAATTCATGATTGTGTGGAAGTATATATGGATGATTTTATAGTTTATGGAAAT
Source organism: Pinus tabuliformis (assembly GCA_031772625.1). Classification (NCBI taxonomy): domain Eukaryota; kingdom Viridiplantae; phylum Streptophyta; class Pinopsida; order Pinales; family Pinaceae; genus Pinus; species Pinus tabuliformis. Next base: position 956,356,951 of record CM062815.1, on the reverse strand, counting down.
TATTTTGAAGAAGCTCTTAAAAATTTGGAAAAGGTTCTTATTAGATATAAAGAGGAAAAACTCCCATTAAGCCATGAAAAATGTTTTATGATGTTTACTGAGGGAATTGTTTTAGGACACCATATTTTAGGAAATGGAATTAGAGTGGACACATCTAAAGTAGAAGTTATTTCGAAATTATCAATTCAAACTTGTCAACGAGATGTTATAATTTTTGTTGGTTTCAATGGTTACTATAGAATATTCATAGAAAACTTTACAAAAATTGCATCCCCACTTTTCAAACTGCTCACAAAAGACTGTGAATTCAATTGGAATTATGATTGCCAAAAGGCCTTTGAAACATTAAAGGATAAAATCTCTAAAGCACCCATTCTTAGAGGACCAAATTGGAAACTCCTTATGCCATTTATTACACCAGTAAAAATTTGGCTCATACAAAGTTAAATGACACTGTAACGAAAAGGGAGTTTTTAGTTGTTGTCCATGCCATCAATAAATTCAGACATTACATTACTGGCTATGAAACTTTTGTACATATAGATCATTATGCAATTAGGTACTTAATGAATAAACCTGTCACTAATGGCAAAATTACAAGATGGTTGTTGTTGTTGCAAGAGTTTAACATCACTATTTTGGATCGACCTGGGAAACAAAATATAGTTGTTGACTTTTTGTCTAGGATTCAAAATGATAATAATGATGTACCTGTAGAAGACAATTTCCTTAATGAATATCTTTTTGCAGTATCTATTAAATCTCCATGGTTTGTATATATTGATAACTATTTGGCTACATGAAAGTTACCATCATATTTGTCTCCTCAAGAAAAAAGCAAGGTAATTCAAATTAGTGCATCTTACTCATGGATAAATGAAGAACTATATAAAATAGGACCATATCTAATCATTTGAAGGTATGTAAGAGAGGATGAAGTACCAGAAATATTGAAGCCTTGTCATGATGAGTAATGTGGAGGACGCTTTGCTGATAAAAGAACTTCTTACAAAGTCCTTCTCTTAGGATATTATTGGCCTTCCCTTTTTAAGGATGCCAAATAATATGTTAAGAGATGTGATAGTTGCCAAAGAATGGGGAAAACATGTTCCATCTGATGAAATGCCTCTATAGCCTCAAGTACTTATTAAGCCTTTCGAAAAATGGACTCTGGATTTTTTTGGTCCAATCAATCCACCATCAAGAGAGAAAAGGTACATTACTTTTTGCACATATTATGTTACAAAATGGGTAGAAGCTAAAGCACTTCCTTTTGCTACTGAAAATTATGTAGTTCCATATCTTTTCGAGGATATTTTTACTTGTTTTGGTGTCCCAAGGGAAACTGTAACAAATCAAGTTACTCAATTCACATCCAAGTTGATACAAAAGATAATGGAGGAATACAAAATCAAACATCGGAAGTCCACTCCATGCCATCCATCAGAAAATGGAGAGATTGGACAGAAAAGCTTCCATAAGCTTTATGGACATACCTTACCACATGGAGAAACACTACAAGGCATACTCCCTATGAAATTGTTTATGGGAATTAGTTCCTTTTACCTATTGAATTTCAAGTAAAAACCTTCAAGACAACAATGAAATTCGGTCTTGATCTTTCAGAGGCAAAAAAAAGAATGGAGAAGCTAAATGAAATTGATGAGATAAGACAAGATGTTATCCAAAGAACCATCCTAGTTCAACAACAAAGATCCAGGTGGCATGACAAATAGATAAAAGAACGAAAATTTCAGCCAGGATTGGGCATTACTTTTTGACTCAAAGTTCAAAGATTTCCAAGGGAAATTTCAAACCCATTGGCTTGGGCCCTATGAGATTGAAACAGTATTTGATAATGGTGTAGTTAGGATCAGAACTATTGATGAAGAAAGGATCACCTTTCTTGTGAATGGTCATCGATTGAGAATCTATCATAAGACATTGACAAAGGAGGAGTTTATCAAACATTTGCAAGACAACATTGATTTCTAGTTGGTTAAGAAGGATTTTCCTTCTCCTCCAACTTGACTCGTAAGCCTTTTTCTTTTCTAATATATATATATATATATATATATATACATGAAAACCAACATTGTTGGCATGTTTATACAGAAAATTCAGGGTGAAAACCAAGTAATTTTGGCATCCTAAATTTTCTTTCCCATTCCTATTTTCTTTTTATCCCTCTTCTTATTTTTAGAATAATTAGCTACAGAATTAATGAGATTTTGTAGCTTTGACAGAATTCTGCAACTGATGTTTGACAGGAACCACTAATTGGAGCAATTGAAGAAATGATCAAATCCACCCTTGGAAGCACCTGAAGACAATGCAAAAAGGAGCAATCAAATGTTAGAATCATCAATTCAAAAGGTATGCAAATATTTAATTTAATAATAAGGGTCAAAAAATTAGTATATGAATTATATGGATGATATACCACCAGTTCAAAAACCATCATTGCCGAAAGTGAGATGAAAATATCTTGTCATATCAAATAAAAAGTCGTAAACCACCCATTCATCCCTCATCATTACACAACACTCGTCTCAAATTCTGAATTCATTGTTGAAATCACCCAACCCACATTCATTCATACCCTAATGGTCACTTCACTTGTTTTTCCTCTCGCTCTCATTCATACTCTCACCTAAGCCATTATCCCGAAACCCTGACTCATACCCTGTCAAGAAGCGAATTCTAAGGTAAAACTTCTCAACCATGGGTGTCATAGTGAGAACATAACCAAATGGAAGAAAATTCATGGAAGGATATCCGTAGGTGAAGGAAATGTTGTAGAAAGCACAGTGGCTAGAGTTCATGGAAAATTTTGATGGTTTTAACAAGGAAGTAACCAAATCATTTGCCAAAGCTTTTGATGGCGTAGAGGTTGAAATTGGAGACATCAAGTTTGTAGTGACAGAATCTCTTATTGCTGAAGCCACTAGACTATTAAGAATCAGAGAGAGATGGTTTAAGAACAGGGGCATTGAAGGAGAAGAATGGAAGACTTTCTTGAAAAACCCAGGTATGGATATCACTATTTTTAAGAAAGGAATTCCTAGTACAACACTTAAGGGTAAATGGAGGAATTTGTTGCTAGTAATTCAAAAATTTGTCACCTGTGAAGGAAGATTTGGTTGTATGTTATTTTACCACATTCATTTGATGATGCATTTTCTCGAAGGGAATGAAATCAATCTTCCTTATTTTATGTTAAATAGCTTAAGGAAAATGTTTGGGAATGTTCAGAAAAGGATCCAATTCATAGAAAACACCATGTATCACCATGGCCTTATAAAAATACTCATTGAATTTCATCTTGAAAGACTAGGAGATAATTGGGATCGCTTCCTAGTTAGAAATCATTTTAAGGAGGAGGATCAAGAGCCACCTAGCAGCAGCAAAGCAAAAAGAGGAAGGAAGATAATATATGAGAATCCTATTAAAAACTTACCTCAACAAAAACTACAAGAACAATCAGAAGATGAAACTCCTATTGCAGAAATTTTAGGAAGCATTAAAAGGCAATCTGTTAGAAGAAAGAAATCCAGCAAAAAGGAAGAAAGCACATCCAATAAAACAAAGGAAGCTAAAACAGAGAAGAAAAGAGCTAAAACTAAAAACCCTCTTCCATCAAATGTAAGAAGAAGCACCAATCTTAATAAAAAACCATCTCAACAGTCTACAGATGTTGTTAATTTGGAGAAAGAAGAGAAAATGGAAGTTCCATCACCTACTTTCATCTCACCTATTCATATCCCAAGCCGAAAAACACCAAAAATAGATCCAGTACAGCAAGAAATCTATGACTGCATTGAGTCTCTGGAAAAGAGAGTTGCAGAAAAGGCATCTTGTTCTACAATCCATGAAAGAGAAATTCAGTCTAATAGTCCACAAGAACCTCCACTTGTAAAAACTCTGAAACAAGAAGTCTTTGAGTTGGAGACACTGAATAGACATCTGAAGAAGGAACATGAGACATTAAAGATGAAGAATGAGATACAAAGGACTGAGAATGATTACATTCTTTTACATATGGGTTTATGGTATGAAAAGAACAAGAAGTTAAAGAAAAAGAATGAATATCTAAAAAGGAAGGTCATGAGTCTAAAATGCAGGATTTTGATGAAGAAACCTAGAATGACAGTTGCAAGAAAAAAGGTAAGAAGGAAATATTTGGACGTTCTGGCCCAAGTTTCTTAGAGAGAACAGTGACAGAGAAAGACTTTAATTTTTGAATTTCTGCATGAGGACACGCAATGGCCTTCGTGTGGGGGAATGTAGAGCCTCATGAATGCTTCATTTTGACACTCTCCCTTACCATTTTTTCCTCTCTTTGACCATCAACATCAACTCAAAAGGCATAAAATTACAAGGTTTTTGGCATGGTAAGGTATTTAATTATCTTATCTTTCATATTTAGTAATGTTCCTTATTATTGAATTAATGTTTGTATTAGCTACCGAATTCATACAATTCTGCAGCTGATCTATGTTTATATTGTCGATTCCAAGGTTTATCGGGATCTGAGGTGCCAGCGAAGAGGAGAAAGATATGAACAAGTGGATATTGATCCCTTTAATGATTTCCTCCTATTCATTTGAACCGGATCATCAGAGGATTTTTCAATTACGTGGTCAAAGGGTAACAGTTGACATGTTGTTGAACGGGCGAGCGAGAGTCTGAAATACTTGTGCTTCACGATTTGCTTTTCCAAATAGAAAATCGTGAGAAAACGATATTTTGATATCTGTTAGAAGCTAAAATTAGATCTATGTTAACTAGGTTAGGAGTAAAAGCCTTGAACAGTTATTGACACGCGCTTTTATAAATACCGTGCAACAAACATGAACAGAAGGTTAATTTTTTGATATATGCGATAGTATTGTTTTAAACTTTGTTTTTACTTGTTAATGAAGAATGAAGTTTTGATGCGTAGCTAACTATTCGATTAAAGTTCTATGACCACCTATTTGTGGAGGACCCCTGCAAATAGTGAAGGTTCTACATTTTCATATATTTTCTTTATCATTTGTTGCAGTTATTTACATTTTTTAGAATCGTTTTGCAATGTTGATTTCAATTAGCGATAGCAAGATTCCACTAATCATTCTTTTCAAGTTGATTTACAATGATGCTAATTGTAGTGTAATCACTTTTCATAGATTTCGTTATAGTTTCATTTCAGAGCATGAGTGATTCTTTACAGTGTTTCATTTCAGAGCATGAGTGATTTCTTTACAGTGTTTCATTTCAGAGCAGGAGTGATTTCTTTACAATTTTTATTTCAAAGCATAAGTGATTTCTTTACAGTTTTCATTTCAAAGAATGAGTGATTGATAATGCGAAAATGTGTAGTTTTCGATTTAACTAGAAGTCAAATTCATTTTGGTTTTTATGCAAAGGATTGCTAAAATATTAGATGAATAATTCTGCTTTTAGATATTAAATTTATGTTGCAATAGTTTGGTTAAGTTCTCTTAATTTGATGAGATAGTGTGGGTTTCCTTTAGTTTCATTTTGTAAGTGTGAAGAGAATTTTTTATTTCATTAGAAAGGAGTGAGAAGGAATGTAATTGAGATTGAATATGTTAATTTTATTTTCTTTAAAAGAGTAAAATAGGAACACAAAACATACTTAGAAATAAATTTTCTATAACTCAATACACATTAATAATTTGAAGGCTTCTAGCATGTGTAGTGCACTTTCACTTCACAAGTTTACCAAATCTGGTCAATCATTTATGTAGCAATTTAAGACAATTAAATTGAAGAACACTAATTACAACTCAAATAAACTCATCCTAGACCCCTAAAATTTTGGGATCACACATACATGACTACAGAAAGACTTTCAACTCGAAATTCCCAAGTTAATTATGTCAATTAAACTTAATTATCTATTTACAAGTTTATCTGAGAATATAATTCGATTTTAATTCACAATTTAATTCAAAGACAAATTAAGCTGGAATTTCTTTTTTCTATTTCTCAACGCTCCCTCTCAACAATAAAGGGATTATCAGCTACCCCAAACTTGTCTTTGTGAAACCAAAATTTACATCTTGACAATGCCTTTGTCAAAATTTCAGCATCCTGCTCCTCTATGGGAACGTACTCCAACAACATAATATACCTCAATAAACAATCTTAAAGACGATGATATCAAATATCAATATGCTTGTACCGATCATGAAAAAGTAGATTTTCATAGAGTTTGACAGAACTATAATTATCATAGTAAATCACAGTTGTATCCATCTGCTGACCAAAAAAACCAACCAACCAAAATCTTCCTCATCCATATGGTCTCACATGTTTCTTGACTTGTATCCATGTACTCTACCTTTGTCAAACTGAGTGCAACTGATCTATGTTTCCTGTTGTTGGGTCCCTATAATACTAGTGATTACCCCATTACTATTGTAGTTATACCCCTTATTTATATTGTTGTGCCCCTATTACCCCCATATTGTTATTTCTGTGCCCCATAGAATCCCTCTATTGTTATTTTTGTGGCTTTATATTATTATTATTAGGTCGGCTGGATTATATTGTGACTCCTTAGACTCCTATATATAGAAAGGAGGTTTTGTCATTTGTATCATCCAAGAATTGTTCATTTATGTAATGTAAAGGAGGTTGCCCCCTCGAAGAGGCTGAATTCTAAGGCGTTGATCTATCTTTTCTATCTTTTCTTGAGCTGGTTTCATAACATTTGGTATCAGAGCTTTGGATTCTAGGGTTTCGCTGCTCCAAACAGGTCATCGTGACATTTTCACTATAACTTTTTTTCTGTGACGTTTCAGAAGTCTCAAAAAAAACCCATTTTAGAAGAAATAGCGCTGAACCTTGGGTCCGAATTTTAGAGCCTTTCGCACGATATTTTCGGAGATATGATCTGAGGAAGTTGGTCTTTTTGCAGACTCCTGAATTACATTCAAAATAGGTGACCTGGGGAAAATCGTCATAACTTTCTCTCTCAGGATCGGATTTAAGTTTCGTAAGAAGGTGCAGAAAGAGGACGGACTGCAGTTTCTTGTGGGTGTTTTTTATATCCAAAGGTCGAAACAGTGACTCGCGGCACATCGTACAAGTTAGCTCTACTGAACTAGTCTATAATCAAGTCACTGTGGGAGATTTCGTATAACTCTTCCTTGGAGAATCCAATTTGGGTTAGACTTGTGGCATTGGAAAGAGGACACAAAGAGCTACTACAGGTCACAAGTTCAGAACTAGATGACTGGAAAGTACAGAGATACATCAGAGGCAATATCGAGCTCCTACAAAGTGAAAAAAGGTGTGTAGATTTTTTTAAATTTTTGCTTAAGCTTGGTTTGAAAATTTATTTTGAAGGAATTCAAAGGGCATAGTAGAGCATTATTATCGGTAACTGATGCCCCGAGGAAAGAAAATGCAAACACCTAGTAAGGAACCTGAAAGCTCTAGCATGACTCATGAAGAAGAGGAAGAAATGCTACATGATATATCAAAATTACAAGAACAAGTGCAACAAATGTCACGCTCACAAAAGTTAACAGATGCTAAGATAAATGGTGTGGAAGCTAAGATGAATGGCATGGAAGCTAAGATGGACAATTTGAAGATAGATTTGAACACAAATTTGAAGACAGGCATGGTAGATTTGAAGACAGATTTGACTAATTTTCTACAAGAAATACTTACTAATGGTGAAAAGGTAGTAAAGGAAACTCATGATGAGAACAAAAGAAATGTTAATCATGATTCCATAGACGCTAATGTTGGATCGAAGAATCACCACATTCCAAAAATCGATATGAGGAAGTTTGATGGCAAGGATCCCGCCACATGGATATTACAGATGGAGCAATTCTTCGATCTCAATAATGTGCAAAACACACAAAAGGTACGTATGGCAACTTTATATTTGGAACCAAATCAGTTTGTATGGTATCAATGGCTTTGTTCTCGTAAACAATTTATCACTTGGGCAATTTTTACGGAAGAATTGATAGCACATTATGAGGATACAAAAAGCAACACTTTTTTTAGCCAATTGATAAGTCTCAAACAAAAGGGTTCAATAATGGAGCACATTGAGGAGTTCCAAAAATTGAACATAAGGGTAAAAGATATTCCAGAGGAGCATAGGATTGATGTGTTCATAGGGTCTTTAAAGGATAATATCCAACATGATGTGCGCCTTTGGGAACCTGATTCATTAGAGAAGGCATTCAGGTTAGCAAGAAAAATGGAAAGCAAAATTATGGCAACTAGGAAGCATACCATTCACAACTATAAAGACGGAAGTGTTGTTGCCCATAGTCTTCCACAACCTACAAGGTTGACACCACAACAATTGGAAGAAAAAAGAGCAAAAGGGCTTTGTTACAATTGTGATAGCAAATACACAAAAGGTCATAAGTGTGCTGAGAAGAAATTATTCTACATAGATTGTGAAGAGGAAGAAGAAAAGGAGCAAGAAAGGTCAAAAGAAGAGGATATATTCCAGGAACAAAGCCTAGATGAAGAACAAATAAATCCGACCATATCTTGTAATGCATTGGCGGGAATTACCACTCCTCAAACCATCAAGATAGAAGGACAAATCAAGAAGAAAAAGGTAATAGTGTTGATTGATTCAGGAAGCACCCACAATTTTATTCATTGTAGGGTAGCAAAAGAATTGAATTGCTTCCTATATCCAGCACCAGAGTGTCAAGTGATGATTGCAAATGGAGGAACAATAAATTGTTCTGGAAAGTGCCATAATATCAAGCTATCCATGGGAGAATATGTATTGACTAGCCCAATGCTTTCCATTCCAATGGGAGGTGTTGATGTTGTACTAGGAGTCCAATGGCTACAATCCTTGGGTACAATAGCTTTTAATTTTCAAGAACTTTTCATGAAATTTTCTGTGGAAGGAAAGGAAGTTGAATTAAGGGGTATTGCAGGGAAACCAGGAAAGATAATCAGCTCTAATGGCATGACAAAGCTTCTAAAAAAGGAGCAAAGAGGTGTAATTGCACAATTATGTTCGCTAGATGTTTCCACATTGGAATCATCTATTTCTCCAGATCTCCAAAAAGTCCTGGACAATCATTCCAAGGTATTTGAGACTCCCAAAGGTCTCCCACCTATGCGTGATCATGATCATGCTATTCATCTGATTCCAGGAAGTGTTCCTCCAAACATCAGGCCGTACAGATATCCATATGTCCAAAAAAGTGAAATTGAACGTATGGTTGCAGAAATGCTAGAGGCTGGTATAATTCAACCGAGTCAAAGTTCTTTCTCAGCTCCAGTAGTATTGGTGCACAAGAAGGATGGATCATGGCGCATGTGTCCAGATTATAGGGAGCTCAACAAGCTCACTATTAAAGATAAGTTCCCCATTCCTGTCATTGATGAATTACTGGATGAATTGCATGGATCAATTTACTTCACCAAGTTGGATCTTCGTTCGGGATATCATCAAATCAGAATGAAGATTGAAGACATTCCGAAAACGGCATTTAGAACTCATGAGGGTCATTATGAATTTTTGGTCATGCCTTTTGGCCTTACCAATGCACCTTCAACATTTCAAGGTTTGATGAATTCAATTTTCAAACCATTCCTTAGAAAATTTGTGTTAGTATTTTTTGATGATATACTAATCTACAGCAAGTCTTGGAAGGATCATGTTGAACATGTTGACAAGGTGCTACAACTATTGGAGGAGAAACAATTATATGCAAAAAGATCCAAATGTTTCTTTGGAGTCCAGGAGGTGGAATATTTGGGTCATATTGTATCTCATGAAGGAGTTAAGGTAGACCCTAGCAAAATTAAAGCCATTAAGGAATGGAAAATCCCCACATCCATAAAGCATCTGCGAGGATTTCTTGGGTTGACAGGGTATTATCGCAAGTTTGTTAAGAATTATGGGAGAATAGCAGCACCTCTAACAACATTATTGAAGAAAGATTCATTTTCATGGACTCCGGAAGCAACAAAGGCCTTTGAACATCTTAAAGAGGCAATGTGCCAAGCACCGGTCTTAGCTACACCGGACTTCACAAAAACCTTTATTGTGGAATGTGATGCTTCAGGAAATGGAATTGGTGCTGTTCTAATGCAAGATGAAAGACCCATTGCTTTTGAAAGTCGTCCAATCAAGGGAAAGTTTTTAAGCAAAGCTATTTATGAGAAGGAAATGTTGGCAATACTCCATGCACTTAAGAAATGGCGACCCTACCTAATGGGAAGACACTTCAAGGTAAAAACAGATCATGATAGCCTTAAATACTTTTTAGAACAAAGATTATCCTCTGAAGAGCAACAAAAGTGGGTCACAAAGATGTTGGGTTATGACTTTGAAATCATCTACAAAAAAGGGAAGCAAAATGTGGTGGCAGATGCACTCTCAAGAAAGGATGAGGATGTGGAAGCATTGTTGTGTGCCATTTCTATTATCCAACCAGATTGGATAAACGAAGCAAGGGAGGAATGGAAGAATGACGAAGAAGTGTGGGCACTTATTCGAAAGCTACAACAAGATTCCAGTACTTCTGATACATTTAGCTGGCAAAATGATTCGTTATGGTACAAAGATCGCTTATACCTCTGTAAGAATTCCCAGCTAAAACAAAAGATTCTTATGGAATTGCACACTTCTCCCTTAGGAGGGCACTCAGGATTTTTAAAAACTTACCACAGGGTTAAGAAGGAATTTTTTTGGGATGGCCTTAAATCAGATATTCAAAAGTTTGTGGCGGAATGTTTGGTTTGCCAACAAAATAAAGTTGAAACAATTAAGACACCGGGTCTATTACAACCTTTATCCATTCCAAGCCAACGTTGGGAGGAGGTTTCAATGGATTTTATCACAGGTTTACCCAAGTCTGAGGGAAAGAGTGTCATCATGGTGGTAGTTGACAGACTTACCAAGTATGCACACTTTTGTGCATTATCACATCCATTTAAAGCCAGTACAGTTTCTACTGCATTTATGGAAACAGTTCAAAAGCTACATGGAAACCCAAAGATTATTGTAAGTGACAGAGATCCCATTTTCACTGGAAATTTTTGGACAGAATTATTTTCTTGTCTTGGTACTCAGTTAGCTCATAGCTCATCTTATCATCCTCAATCTGATGGGCAAACTGAGATAGTAAACAAATGTTTGGAAGGATATCTTCGTTGCTTTGTATCTGATAAACAGACACAATGGGTCAAATGGTTGCCTCTGGCTGAATGGTGGTATAACACTTCCTTCCATACAGCAACAAAAATGACCCCATTTATGGCACTTTATGGGTATCAACCACCATCAATCACATCATATTTAAGAGAAAATTCTAAGGTTCAAGCAGTGGAACATCACATCGAACATCAACAACAAGTCCTCCAACTCTTAAAGGATAACCTCGTGTTGGCACAAAATAGAATGAAACAACAGGCAGATCAACATCGCAGTGAAAGAAGTTTTGATGTAGGTGATTGGGTATTCCTACGGCTACAACCATATAAGCAAATGTCCCTAAAGCAAGCTAAGAAGGATAATAAATTATCACCAAAGTATTATGGTCCGTACAAGGTGTTGGAAAAGATTGGTACTATGGCATACAAATTGGAGCTTCCTGCAGCTTCTCGATTGCACCCAGTTTTCCATGTTTCATGTTTAAAGAAGGTTATAGGCGACAAGCTCCCAGTTCAAACAATATTGCCAGAACTTGACGAGGAAGGAAAAATTATATTGGAACCGGAAGCAGTCACAGAAACAAGAACTCGACAGCTACGAAATCGATCAATTTCAGAGTATCTTATCAAGTGGAAGAACTTATCCGCTGAAGATTCCACATGGGAGGATGAGAATTTTATGCAGAAGTATCCAGAACTACTCAAGCGTTGAGGACAACACTTTTTTGAAGGAGAGGGGCATGTTGGGTCCCTATAATACTAGTGATTACCCCATTACTATTGTAGTTATACCCCTTATTTATATTGTTGTGCCCCTATTACCCCCATATTGTTATTTTTGTGCCCCATAGAATCCCTCTATTGTTATTTTTGTGGCTTTATATTATTATTGTTAGGTCGGCTGGATTATATTGTGACTCCTTAGACTCCTATATATAGAAAGGAGGTTTTGTCATTTGTATCATCCAAGAATTGTTCATTTATGTAATGTAAAGGAGGTTGCCCCCTCGAAGAGGCTGAATTCTAAGGCGTTGATCTATCTTTGCTATCTTTTCTTGAGCTAGTTTCATAACACCTGTTGTACCAAGAAACAATTGTTGACCCAATACTAAAGATCCCTCTTGATGTGCTCTTCCTGTCAAATGGACTCCCTACCAAATCTGCATCAGTGAAGCCTTGAAGCTTCACTCCCTCTGTCCATTTGTACCACAATCCATACTAAGTAGTGCCTCTGAGGTATCTCAACACATTCTTGGTCACCTTCCAATACAGCTTGGTAGGCCTAACCATCGCTTGACTAAGTTGGTTAACTGCATAACACATGTTCGGTCATGTGTTCACCAAATACATGAGTGAACCCACAAGTTGCCTATAAATGGTAGCCTCCACTGCTTCACCCAATGTAGAATCCTCCTTACTCCAGTTACTTGCTATAGGAGTCTCCATGGGTTTATTTCTCTCCATGTGTAACCTTTTTAGTATCTCGGTGGCATAATCTCCTTGAGAGACAAAAATTTCCCCATCACCTTGCCATACTTCCATGCCCAGAAAGTAATACATGAACCCCAAGTCCTTCATCTCGAACTATCTTGCAATATCCTCCTTGCAAGACTTGATCAACTTATCATCATCTATCAGAATCAAAGCGTTGACATATAAAATAATGATCAATAATTTACCTTCCACCACAATGTGGTACAAGTTTGCATCCGCTTCACTTTTGGTGAAGCCCAACTCAGTGAAGTAGTTATCGATCCTAGTGAACCAAGCATGGAGTGCTTGCTTCATCCCATACAACACTTACTTGAGTTGACACACATGAAACCCATGGTCAAAGGTCTCAAAACCTTCAGGTTGCTTAATGTACACCTCTTCCTCAATCTTGCCATTAAGGAAGGTTGTCTTTACATCCATCTGATGTATCTTCCAACCCATCTACATTGATAGTGCCAATATGGATCTGATCGATGAGTACCTTGCAACAAGAGCAAAGGTCTCATCATAGTCAATCCCCTCTACCTGAGAAAAGCCTTGGGCCACAAACCTAACCTTATGTTTCTCCACACTACCATCTGTTGCTTTCTTTACCTTGTAAAGCCATCGGGAGCTCACCATTGACTTGTCTGTCAGTCTTGGGACCACATCCCAAACACTATTATGAACAATGGAGTCATACTCCTCCACCATGGCATCAACCCAAACTATTTGTTACACTGCCTCCTCAGAGAAATATGGCTTTGTCTGAACACATCTCTCATAAGATCCATGTATCCAGTGTACCTCTCAGGTGACCTCCTTTGCCTGCTTTGTGATGTGGGTGCTCCCACATTCACTCTCGCATCCTACAATAACTTGTCAGCATCTCTGGTGTGCTTTCTCCCATCTCTGGAAGACTCTACCTAAGTGCATGTCTCCACTCTTGGATCCTCTACATGAGGCTGCTCCACATCAATCTGAGGCTCCTCGACCTTAGGAGCTAAAAGATCCTCAACCGCATGTTGTTAAATCTCCCTCTCAAGGGAACATCCCATGGCCTTATTCTCATCGAATCTTACATCGCTGCAAACCATTGTCATCCTGTTGGTTGGCAGGTAAACCTGATAGTTGTGAGATGTATCAATATACCCCACAAATACCCCCAACTCTGTTGTTGGTTCAAGCTTCTTCTGTGCATCTTTGGTCACATGGCAATATATTGATGACCCAAAAATTTTGAAATGACCAACATCTGGTCTCTTCCCTGAGAAAGCCTCCTTTGGTGTACTCATCCCAAGAATCTGATGCGGGCTTCTATTCTGCAAATAAACAGTTGTGTTGCATGCCTTAGCCCACAAGTGTAGTGGTAGGCCCTGATCATGCAACATCGCCCATGTTGCCCCTACAATGATTCCATTCTTCCTTTCAACCACCCCATTCTACTATGGGTTATGGGGTGTCGTCAACTCCCGTTTAATCCCTTCTGCCACACATAGGTTCTAAAAATCATTTGAGACAAACTCACTACGATTATCACTCCTCAGAGATTTAATCTTCTTGCCAGACTCTTTCTTGACCAATGCTTTAAATTCACAAAACTTTGCGAAAGTTTGATCTTCTTCTGCATGAAAAAGATCCAACATTTACGAGAAAAATCTTCAAAAAATATAACATAATACCTGTGTTTGGATGTGGATGTTGTTGATAATGGTCCACACACATCTGAATAGACTCACTCTAGAGTCGTCTATGCTTGACTATCTCTGTTGTGAAATGAAGCATTGGTGAATTTTCCCAAAGTACACCCTTTTCATGTATCAACTTGCTCTAGCGTACCTTTGGGAATTATTTTCAAAGCCTCGTGATGGAAGTGACCCAACCACCTATGCCACAACTCACCGATGTCTCAGATCTGCACCTTCTCTACTTTCGTGCTCAATGCAAAAAAATATTCTACCTCCAAATTGTAGAGATTCTTCACCCGAATCCCTGTCCTCTTTACTTGTCCCATGGCTATGTGACGAAGGAAATCCTTTCCTTCACTAAAGATCACATCATAGTGTCTATCCTCTAGCATGGCAACAAATACCAAGTTCTTCATCAACTCGGGAACATACATAACATTTCTCAAGGTGATAGGAGCACTTGAATCCTTCTGAAAGGTAACCGTACCCAATCTAGTAGCACTATACCTATCGTCGTCACCCATCTCGATATGCATCTAGAGATCCTTCTCCTCTAGGTCACTGAAGAGATCCTTGTTTCCAATCATGTGGAATGAAGCTCCACTTTCTAGGTACCATACACTACCCATAATTGATGACATCATGCATGCAATGAAGGTAAATTCCAATTCGAATTGAGAGGCAAGAGCCTCACCCACCACTCCTCCTGGGGACTTCTTCTTGGACTTCTTGAGTGGACAATTTGTAGCAAAATGTCCCAGCTCGTGACAATGAAAGCACTTAAATTTCGACATGTCCGTCTTCTTTCCTCCATGAAAAGAATCCAATTTGGAATGGGACGCCTTCCCCTTCCCTTTCTTTGCCTTACCCTCTAAGGCACAATTTTCCTCATCATCAATCTAGTGTTCGTTCTGATCTCTTCCTACATCAAATCCAACCACAGTTGTTCCCAATCTGGTAGCTTCTCTCTCCCATTGTCAGAGTCCTGATAACTATTCCAATTCTTGGGGAGTTCTATAAGAGCTAGGCTCACCATATCATCCTTGGAAATGGTAGTCCCAACACTTCCAAGCTCATCTCGAAAATGTGTGAACTTGTTCAAGTATTTCTGAATTGAGTCACCCTTCTCCATCTTAATCTTTCTAAGTTTTTTCTTTAGTGCCAACTTCCTATGGTCACTGTTATTCTAAAATAGGTTCTTCAATGTCTTTCACATTGAGTATGGAGTTTCCTTTCCATGGAGACTCAAGACAATGTGGTCTCGAACTCCCTCAAGAATAATCTACCTTGCCTTTGCCACACACTTCTTCCATTCGGCCAGATCATTAGCATCTGATGATAGTGGCCTAGGAATGTCTTGATCAATGAATTCCTTGAGGCCATTTTCCTCCAGCGATGCTTCCATCATGTCATTCCATGCTATGTAATCTAATTTTCCTTCCAAGGCATACTCAAGTCTCAAACCGTAGAAATCCATTTTCTGATCCTAAAGTATGAATTGCAAATTCTAATATCACCTGTAACCCCAAACTCAAAATCTCATCTAGTATACTGTCATCAGCTCCGATACCATGTAGATTTTCATGTAGATTCAACAACTCATGTAATTTTCTAAATCACGAGACAATAATCTACTCTACTTTCAACAATGGAAACCAATAGATCGATGAAACAATAATCAGCAAGAGGAAGATAATAAATGACACAAAACACAATATTGTCTGGGGAAAGCAACTTCTCAAAACCCTGACTATCTATATTGTATTAATCAGAAGTCCAAGATGAAAATACAATGCTTGTTCTCACTAGAACAAACCCTGCACAAGTATAATCAGCTCTCTGCCTCATAAGCCCTCTCTAGCCAACACTTAGCCAATTCTTCTACCTTCCAAGCCCCTATTTCCTTGCGAAATTCCTATAGAAATTATCCTCTATTTAATGTGGAAATTCCTCATCCTTAATTGTGCAATCCAAACTTAGGTCCATAACTGATTGCATGCATGATCTATACAACTCGAAAAATCATACAACTGATAGTACATTGTCCATGCACTCTAGACTCAATTGGGTCTTCCTCTAAACTAACATGCATGAGTTTCTCTTGAGTGAATCTCTAGTTAGTTGGAGTAGCACTGAGGATGGATCAGCGCACCAACTCACTACTAGACCTCTACTAGTTCCTCCAATAGTTACAGCTATTTTAACTGACCATAACTCAGTCAAACTGAGTTATCTAATCACAACTCAAATAAACTCATCCTGGACCCCTACAATTTAGGGATCACACATAGATGACTACAAAAAGACTTCCAACTCAAAATTCTTAAGTTAATTAATTCAAATAAACTTAATTAACTATTTACAAGTTTCTCTGAGAATAGAGTTCAATTTTAATTCACAATTTAATTCAAGGACATATTAAACTGGAATTTCTTGTTGCCATTTCTCAACAAGGGATTCACTTAGGTTAATGGGATAGACTATGATGAAATCTTTGCATCAGTAGCAAATATGGACACTATCATATTAGGTCTAGCTATGGAAGTTATTAATAAATAGGAAGCACATCACATGGATATAAATAATGCATTTATTACCTAGAAACCTTGAAGAGAATATCTACATGAGCAACCACGAGGGTATGCGCAATATCCTTCTTTACTTTGTATATTGAAGAAATCATTATATGGTCTTAAGAAGACACCTTAGGCATGATATGCCAAGATGGATATGTCTTCTCTCCAAAGGTTTTCAAAAATATAAATATGGTCCTAATAAGTATATTTTGAAAGAAACTCACTCGCTTATTCATATAGTTCTCTATGTGGATGATTTTCTTGTTACAGAGAGTTCAATGGCTTTTATTTTTAGCAGTGGAATCCACTCTACATGATAGGTTCTCCATAACTAATATGGGATGTATCAACGATGAAGGGGAGAGAGTGGGCTTGCAAGGGATAAGGAAGCTCGTGACTATGCGACAAATATCGACATTGTAGATGAAGTGATGCATCTAGAAAGGGTGTGAACTATATGTTGTCCAAGTGACTAGTGAATTAGAGGATAACAAAGACAGAATGGAAGAGTACCCTATGTTAAAACTATTTAGTGATGTGTTTCCTAAAGAAATTCTAGGATTTCCATCAAAAAGAGAAATTGATTTCTCAATTGAATTATTTCCAGGATTGGCACTAGTGTCAAAGGCTCCATATCACATGAGAACATCAGAGTTGGTGAAGCTAGAATTGCAACTAAAAGAAATTTTGGAGAATGGATACATCAATCCCAGCGTATCACTGTGGGGAGCTCCAATACTATTCATGAAGAAGAAGAATGGCACATTGAGATTGTGCATCAACTGCAAACAAATAAATAAGGTCACGATCAAGAACAAG
The DNA here is from genome assembly GCA_031772625.1 of Pinus tabuliformis. Taxonomy (NCBI): domain Eukaryota; kingdom Viridiplantae; phylum Streptophyta; class Pinopsida; order Pinales; family Pinaceae; genus Pinus; species Pinus tabuliformis. Next base: position 956,339,220 of record CM062815.1, on the reverse strand, counting down.
TATCCTTTGCCAAGGATTGATGATGTGTTCAATCAGCTGAGAGGTCTCGTAGTATTTTTGAAGATAGTCTTGAGGTCTGGGTACCATCAAGTACGAATTAAGGACAAAGACATTCACAAGACAATCTTCAAGACAAGGTGTGGGAATTATGAATATGTGGTGGTTCCATTTGGATTAACTAATGCTCCAGTAACATTCATGTGTTTAATGAACAAATTTCTTAGTTTGTATTTGGAGAATTTTGTGTTAGTATTTGTAGATGACATTTTAGTTTATTGTAAAATCATGGAGGAACATGAAGAACATTAAGAAATTGTTTTTCAACTTTTGCGAGAGCATAAGCTCTACGCCAAACTCAACAAATCTAACTTATTCCATTCGCAAGTTTAGTATTTGGGACACATTTTTTCCAAGGAAGGAGTAGAAATAGATCTTATGAAGATCAAAGATGTCATGGAGTTGCCTACACCTCAGAATGTGATAGAAGTCAAATCCTTCATGGGATTGGTTACGTCTTACCAAAGGTTCATTCAAAAATTTTCAAAGATTGGACATTCAATCACAATATTGAAGAGAAAAGGAATTCAATTCCAACGAACACCAAAGTGTGCAACCAACTTTGAGAAATTGAAACAATTTCTCACACATGCACTGATATAAAGAATAGAATACCCAGAAAAACAATTTCGTGGTTCACACAGATGCATGCAAGGAAGGGATCGGTGGAGTCCTAATGCAGGAAGGATACGTAGTTTGTTATGAATCAAGGAAGCTCAACGAGCATGAGATAAATTATGTCACTTGCGATTTGGAGCTTGCAGTAGTAATGCATGCATTGAAAATGTGGAGACACTGCCTTCTTGGAAGAATTTTTTTTTGTCATATCATGGAGGGTTGAGGTATCTATTTGACCAACCCAAAATCAATGCAAGACAAGTAAGATGGTTAGTCTTGATCAATAAATTTGGTTTTGAAATAAATTATATCAAAGAAAAGGAAAATAAAGTATCAGATGATCTTAACAAGAGGCTAGATGTGGCTCATGTGACAACCATTAGTTCTTGCAAAGTTGATATCAAGGAAAGGATCAGAGAGGAAATGTGTTAGGATGAGCATTATTAGCAAGTGAAGGATCACTTACAACAAGAACCAGAAGGAGTATTGAGTAAGTACTACTCACTTACAGATGATGGGGTGCTAAAGCTTAAATGGAGGTGATATATACCTTGCATGGGCAACTTGAAGAAGCTCATCTCTAGAAAGTTTCGTAAAAAACCCTATTCAAGTCATCTAGGCCATCAGAAAAAGATAACACTTATGAAAAATATGTATTATTTTCCATGCATGAAAAAATATGTCGTTGAGTATATTACCATATGCTGGGAGTGTCAACAAGTAAAATTGGAACATAAACATCCAGCAAGATTGTTACATCCAATCCCCATACCTGAGTGGAAGTGGGAAGTCATTTCTATGGAATTCATCAGATGACTACCAAAGACATATAGATAGTATGATGCCATAATGGTAGTGGTATATAAGCTGAAATACAACATATTTTGTAATTGTTAAGTATATTCACAAGGCAAGTGATATTTCCCAGATTTTCATGAAATAAATATTCAAATTGCATGGTGTACTCAAGAAGATCATCTTAAATTAGGATGCCAAGTCCACCTCAAATTTTTGGAAAGTGTTGTTTTTTGGTCATGGAATAGAGTTGGAATTTAGTACAACATATCAACCTCAAACAGATGGAGAGACTGAAAGATACAATAGAGTGTTGGAAGGCATTCTAAGAATATATGTCATGCATCAGCGTAAGAGGTGGGAAGAGTTTCTACCTTTTGTAGAATTTTCTTATAATAGTGGGTACCATGAATAACTGAAGATGAGTCTGTTTGAGGTTCTATATGGCAGAAAATGTAATACACCTAATAACTAAAATGATCTAATGAACATGGTGCTTCGTGGACCCAAAATGTTGAAGGAAATGGAATAGGAATTGATTTCTATCAAGCATAAATTAAAAATAGCACAGGATAAGAAAATGAGCTATGTATACCAACAGAGAATGCATAAGGAGTTTCAAGTGGGGGAACGTGTTTACCTCTACATCAAACCAAGAAAGAGTTCTCTAACACTAGGATCTTGTGCTAAGTTAACAATGAGATTTTGTGGACCATTTGAGATTTAGAAAGAGTGGGGCCATTGGCTTAGAGATTAGCCTTTCCACCCACAATGAAAGCAAATTAAGTTTTCCATATGTCTTTGTTTAAAAAGCATGTGCATGATGCTAATCTTGTTGTTGATTGGTCTGTGATACATGTGTAATATGGGGGATAATTCCAACTAAAACCACAATGCATTCAAGAATAGAGGTAGATCACACTTCATAATCTAGTAATTGAGCAGGTCAAGGTGTACTGAATTCACTTTGGACCGAATGAAGCCACTTGGGAAATCCTTGATTTGATGAGGGTATCATACCCATTTTTGTTTGTTGTGTAAGAAAATGTAAATGTAACAAGGGTTGTATATATAAAGCTCATTGTTGAATTTCATGATTGGGTATATAACACCAAGGATGGTGTTCCTCTAAGGGGGTGGGCTCTGTGTCAACCCTTCATGTTACACCTCTTGTAAATTTCACTATGAATTGTAATTAATATAAATATTGTGGAAATGTAACACAATTACTAGGATAGATGAGTGGACACGAATTCAGAGGTATGAGGAGGAGGAGTTGCTTGTAAATCCAAAATATTGCATTCTTTTCATCACCTATCTCCCTGAAGAATTATGGCTTTGTTGGTACAATCATTAAAGAATATATGGACTGCTTGAGCAAAGGATGATTCATATAGTCTGTAATCTTGATGGATGTGCTAGGAGTGGTCAGTATGCAATGAAATGTTAGAAGGAAAAGGCTTGATGGGGGACAAGGTAGGGAATGGTGGGGGAGAATTATGTAGAAGCATGTGAAGAGACTATATAATATCAGTTGTGTAAGGAGAATTGTGGGATAAAAAATCAAAGTCTCTGTGTACTTGTGGGCATGTGATCCGGATCTTGGAGGGGAGAGACCCCCAAGATCTGAGACATTGAAATGGATCTTGGGAGGAGAGACCCCAAAGATCTGAAAACTTGAATTGCCAGAAGAAAAAAAAGAGGAGAATGCCCCATAAACAAAACCACAAAGAAACTTTTTATTAAAATTGATAATAACTGTAAAGCTTACAAATAGTAATGGAAATAAACCAGCTAGGGCGATGGTAGCTTATCTCTGAGAAGATATGTGGCGGCTACATGCCTCTGAACTGTAAAGGCTACATTGTGGCGGACCATATTTCCTTTTACAAAATGTGACTTGTTACTTATAGTATTTTTCCGTTACAATACCACGGGTTAATTCCATGGGTGGATTTTACAATACCATGAGCGGATGCCATTTACAATACCATGGGTAAATTCCATGGGTCGATGAATAATATGGGTGGATGAGTACCATGGGTGGATGCCATTTTCCATTCGGATCATTCCTCCCTCCTTAAGAAGCAATGGTCCCCATTGCGTAAAGTTCCCTCCTGTGAAGTCCTTGTTGAATACGAAGAGCCACTGAAGATAAGGGTTTTATGTGGTTAACCCAAAACCCTAATAAACAAAGATCCAAGGATAGAGATACCCTGTAATGCTTGTGACCAACTATGATTCTGACAATGTGCGGCCTAGCAAATGGACTCCGATGAAAGGGATTTTATGCGGTTGACCCATAATTATGATGTTGGTTGCTGATGAAGTAGCGGGTGCTTACATAGCCTGGGGTGGGAGGGCACATCTCCAAATAACCCAAGCTGAATGCTGCTATGTTGAAACTGATGCATGTGAAGCAGGTGCCTACTAAAGTGGGGTGGGAGGGCATGTCTCCAATGGGAACCCACTCCGAATGCTGCTCCAAAATTAAAATGGACATAACTTGGCCAATATAACTCAGAATATTTATTATAACCTGTTTTTAGAAGCATAATGATCATTTTTCATCTTCCCATGAGTTGGAAATCCTTATCTGGACACTCTGAGATCTCAGATTCACACTACAACAGTTCCGTCGTCACAAAAATTCTGATAAAATAGCTGATTTTAAATCAGCGATATCTCCCACATCTGAACTCTGATTCGACCCTTTTGTTTTGAAATTGGGTGATTTTTCGAGAAGAATCCAAATCTGGTATTTGTTTTTGTAAATTTTGTACCAAATGTTTCAGATCTGATCTGCAAAGTCGCTGCCCAAAAAAAAATTCCTGCAAAAAAATGAGAAAAAAAATTCTTCCTGCTTGACCCAAGAAAGTGCTCTATGGAGGTTGTAGCACATGCCTAAAGTTTGTTGAATATTGCTGCAAAATTGAAACTGAAATATGCATCAAACCCTCATTCCCATGGAATCATAACCTGCTCTGATACCACTGATCCGGATCTTGGGGGAGTCCCCCAAGATCTAAAAAAAATTGAAATGGATCTTGGGGGGAGAGACCCCCAAGATCTGAAAACTTGAATTGCCAGAAGAAAAAAAAGAGGAGAATGCCCCATAAACAAAACCACAAAGAAACTTTTTATTAAACCCGATAATAACTGTAAAGCTTACAAACAGTAATGGAAATAAACCAGCTAGGGTGATGGTAGCTATCTTTGAGAAGAGATGTGGCGGCTACATGCCTCTGAACTGTAAAGTCTACATTGTGGCGGACCATCTGTCCTTTTACAAAATGCGACTTGTTACTTATAGTATTTTTCCGTTACAATACCACGGGTCAATCCCATGGGTGAATGAATACCATGGGTGGATTTTACAATACCACGGGCGAATGCCATTTACAATACCATGGGTAAATTCCATGGGTCGATGAATAATATGGGTGGATGAGTACCATGGGCGGATGCTGGAGTCATTGTGTGCTTTGGACTCATGCTTAGAAATTGGAGACATTATGTACTTTGGGACTTCTTATGGTTTTTTCACAAGTGGATACCGTGAGGGTGAACTTTAGATTGTCATGAAACCTAACAAGAGGAGGCATGGTGTGGTATGGATTCTTGTTGAATTGCAAGTGGAGACATAGAGAGATTTGGATCCCTATGGTGTGAATCAAGTGGAGAAACTATGGGCTTTATATTTTTGTAGTGTTTGTTGGGTGGAGCATTGTGAGCTCTAGATTCCCTGAAGTGTTTGATTGGGTGGAGACATTGTGTGCTCTAAACTCTTGAGTGTCAGGTGGAGGCACTATGTACTCTAGATTCCCATGTGAATTGGTTAACTAAACTAGTGTGAATATCCCTTGAGTGCTTAACTCCTCAAACTTTGAATCTAGCTTGGGGGTGATCAGTTGCAAGAAAGATTATAGTGCAGTTGGCTTATGGTTGGGTGGAGAGTTGAAGTCCCTCCCTTAGTCTCTAGTATTTCGAGCTATACATATAAGTGTATTTACTAGTATTTATGTGCATTACGGATAATGGATGATGTGTTATGTGTTATAGCAATGAATGTGTCAGTACTATTTGTGGAGGAATTTTTATTCCCGTTAGTCTCTGATGATATTTTATCTATACATTTTCATGGTTATGAGAGGTTGGCAGCGTATGCATGTATGTGTTGATACTATTCTAGGTTATGGAGCTACTTATATGGTTATGAATGAATGTTCAATATGCTCAGTTAAACTATTACATTGTATGAAATTCCATTATTCATTATGATATGGTTTGCATGGATCTATGATTGCTTAAACATGTTGGTTATTTTCTTGGTAAAGGGATGATGAGGTTGCAATGCGTGATATATCAATAAATCGAGTGGAGGTCTATTTGGGACCCATTATGGCGTTATTATAGAGTAGTTGTATTTGAATTTATAGATCATTGTTAGCTATGGATTAGTTGGTTTTGATGCTTGGTAGTAGACATGTTGTTGAAGCCATTTATTGTATCATGCCCACGAATAATGTCTTGAATGTTAGAGTGGGAATGATGCTTTCATTCAATTAAATGATAGTATTCTACGAAACACTACACGTCAAGGGAAGCTTGGGTAAATTCCCTAGAAATTCCTTCAAATGTATAATTTTGCATATTGCAGAGATCCAAACTTGTATCCAGGGCCATATGAAGCTTTAATGCCAATTTGTATCTAGGTTGTGGATGTGGTTGGCCCAAATTATTTATTCGGGAGTCCATACATCCGGGTCATTTTCCCATTTGAATTTGTGCAAAGGTATAAAATCCAACTTGATCCAAATATGTCGCGGAAAAGGCATGACAGATCATATCTGGGGTGGGGCCCATCTTGGGACCCAGGGGGCAAGGAACCAAATTATATGCAAGTGGGCCAGATTACAAATTCAATATAGGTTTGGGCCCTTAGAGATAGCTTGACATGGGGATGAATCATCCCGCAAGAAGCAGACGTGTCTCGAAATCCAGGACACTTAGGGGTGAGGCCCAAGACATAACATTAGGAAGCCCACATGTGGGCAGGCCCCGTTGTGGTTGCAAGCAGGAGGTATTCCATGGAATTTTTCAAAGTGCAAACCCCGTTCACTATCAAATATCTCTTGGAACCAAATATAAAGTAAATTCATGATTTACATGAGGAAGTTGATCCTAATGGGACCTTTGAGTGACACTAATGTGGCAAGCACCATAGATGCACCGAGAAGTAGCGGAGGTGCCATGAAAGTTTCGCGGTAGATGTGACAAGGCCACGTGGTTCTCATGAGGGTGCCACATGGTAGCCTCTTAATGAGGTTGCAAGAGTTAAATGGTGAGTATTTAAAAGGGCATAAGTTTCAATCCAAGGCTCTGATTGAAGTAAAATTTATATCACTAGAATTCTCTCGATAAGTTGAATGCGATGATGTTGTTTAAAGTTAATTGTGAAAACTTTGGGAAGGGGTTAGATTTTATAATCCCATCTACATGGTGAGACCATGGAGGTTGAATTAGTTGAAAGTAACACCTCTTGTCATCCTAGGAATACCAAGGGGGTGGGAAGGACCGTTACAAAACTATTTTGACTAGAAACCAAAGATCATCATGTTGTTGCATAGTAAGGACTCTATAATATCACTATGGGTACTAAAATTAAGCCTAATTCAACCATTGAGGAGAAAAAAATGGGATGGATGAAGCCTATGGGATTCTTTGTTTGTCAATATCTCTTGATTTTTTGTTTCATAGTGATGAGTGCAAGACTCATAATCAAGTGTGGACTAAATTAGAGGACCTATTTGGCAAGAAACATGGGTTGAGGAGACATCAGCTTGAGAATGAGATGGTCATAATTAATCCAACCAACTTTTAGACTCTACAAGTCTACTTCTCTAGATTCAAAATGATGGTGCAGATAAAAGCTTGTGGCATAGATAGAAAAGAATAGAAACCCACTATTTTGGTGCTTTGTAAGTTAGGATCTAAGCACTATATTTTTATCTCTTCTTTCCATATTCCAAAATTATAAATGGGTAAAAATTGCAATAATCTATCATTATATGAGTTTATTGAATCACTAATGTAAGAGCATAACAAGCTCATACTCATTGGGGACTCTACAAGTTTTCCAAACCCCATGCACTTGTAGCACATGAAACAAGCAAGAAGAGTAAGTAGAAGAACAAGAATAAAGAACCAAAAGCAAGAAGGAAGCTAAGAAAATTCCTAATGAGGAGGGTTTGAATTCCAAAGGAGAAAAATTTAAGAAGGAGACGCAGAAATGTGCATACTGCATTAGGCAGTTCCATCCTAAGAGCTTTTGCATGAAGAAAACCATTGTTCAAATGCCATAGGTACTCTAGTAGTATCACTTAGATGATTTCATACTAGATAATGGCAAGAAGAATAAGGGGGGACCAGCCACTAGAATACATTGGTAAAGGTCATGCAATGTCAAATACTACATATTCAAGTTCTTAGGTGCTTTATTCAAGAGCTACATGCCACATGGCTTCCCCAGCAAATTATTTATCTTACTTGGATACTTGTCATAGATCACCCATGTTTTTGGAGATGATAAACATATGGAGGTTTTTGGACAGGGGAAAGTTGAGTTTGAACATGGTATTTTTAACTACGTATTATATGTTCCTCAATTTTCATTTAACCTACTTTCCATTTACTAGATTATTGATACAAGGTCACGCAAGACAGTAAAATTTACTCTAGATACAATGGTAACAATCATCAACATTAATGTAACATTGTTAGATTAATGTAACATAAATTTATACATTGTAACATTAATGGTTGACCATCATCAACATCGGTCAACCATCATCAATCATCAACAACCCTTGACAACTATTTTTAACTATAGTCATCAAACATTAATAATAGTCAATCATGATCTACAAACCTACCCCACACACATCGATCATCTACTAGCATAACCACATTAGTAAACGTGGTTGATATACGCCAATCAACAACATTTTCCACCTTTTATACACCAATCAACATATGAAAATGACATCAATCAATGTATAACAATCACATTTACTAATGTGATTGTTCTAGTTATGAAAAGACAAATCATTGTCATGTTGCCATGAAGAAACATGAAATAATCAAATTATTTTAAAACTGGGAACTCAACAATCATAGTTTTGGCAAACAAAATATGGTCTCAAGAAACACATATTGTCTACAATTATTATTTATGGTCATAGTTATAGTAAAGTGACCTACCAACTCTTCCACTATAGTGTTGGAGAGAAATGGTGAATAGGAGAGGCAAAGAATGAAATAAAAGCACAAAGGAATGGAATAAACATATATATGCATATTTTTCTAAGTTGTTGAGTAAAAATGAAAGCACACAGAAATGAAATAAACATATGTATATATGGTTTTCTAAGTTGTCCATTAAAAATTACAAAAGAAATGAAATAAATATATGTATATATGATTTTCTAAATTATCCATTAAATTTTAATTTTCTAATCTTAATTTTCTAAGAAAAAACACTCACAAAACTATGGTTTGAGATAAATTTCAATCTTCTTTCTTAGAAAAAAAATTAATAATAATAGAAATAAAGTCACAACCTTCCACTTTTTTTTTAAATTAAAAGGATTGAAATGGTGGAAGGTAGCTTCTAGTATTGTACGCCTATGGGTGAACAAGTGTGATATCTTGATCCACCACCAATGGCAATATATCAATCCACCTCTAGCTTAAATGTTTCCTTTTCCCCTTGCGTGGGGCCACTGCGGTAAGATAAGTTTCCAGATTGTGCCAACGAGAGGAATCCCCGAAATTATTCAGGTACCGTGACTTGTCGGTATTGACTCATAGCTCGACGCTGACATTTGCGTAGCCCAGCAACAGATGCAGCTGGATGAGGTAGCGGTTATTAGTGATGTGTAGGACTCTTGAATGCATTATAGCCCACCCGGGACTGGAAAATACTGTGGTGGTCATGGGAGACCAATGGTGGAGGTAGTGTAGATGAACTTAAAAAGGTTGTTTCCCAGGTCGCTTCAGTAAGCCTAGGTCGTCGCGTAAATGAGGGTTGCCATATCTGGAGCTTCCTGCCTATTTGGAGTGGATCACTGATAAATGTGTCATAAGTTACCGAAGAATAGTCTCTGTATATGAGAATTATGTTATGGAGACAAAACCTAGAGGGTTCATGTGTCCGTGCCACTGCTAGCTCCCCTATGTAATCTCTATCTCATGGCTGTTGGAAAGGCACACGAAGAAAGGTACAAAATTATAACACAAATAATATAAGTTGTTGTTCTTATATGGATTACAGAAATTTGATTTTATTACAGTGAACTCATTATGGGGTATTTAATCATTTTCGACTAGCGACCCACTCAAAATAATCTCAACATGCAAATATACACTATGTTTAACTTTTCCCAAAATAAGGCTAAATTCGAACTCATTCATACTTGAATTAGTTAACTCACATTGACACTAGTTAACTCAATCTCTAAATTTTGAATCTTCTGCATGCGAGAGTAATTACAATTTTCAAAACTCCCCCTTAATTACAACCATATGACTCAACATAACTCAACTGCGCCTGCTTATAATAGAAATTGTCTCAATCATCACTCAAACATGCTTGTTGGTCTAAGTCTCAGCTAGGCTTGCTAGGCTTACAATGACTTAAAAAACCTTTTAAAATTTTGAATTTTATTTTTCGTTTCTTCTAAATTTTATATCCTCGAAATTGCTTCATTCTCTATTGTGTGTTCTTGTTGTAGGCTCCATATTTCTTCACTACTTGTTGCTGCAATTTTTCTTTGACTTCTCTTGTATTTGGTCTGAGTCTATCTCCTACAACTTACTCTTCAAGGATTCTTTCACTCATGGACTGCGATTAGAACTCTTCATCTTCAAATTGTTTTCTTCTCTCGGCTTCTTGCACTTCATATTCCTCAGTTTCTTTCTGCCATATTTCTTGATAGAAAAATCTTATCTCTTCTTCAATCCATTGTTGAAAAATGGTTTTAATGCACTCTTCCTCATTTTTAGGTACTTCCATGTCCTTTTCTTCACTTTCATCATCAAGTACTATTACCTTTTTCCTATAGTCTGCACAGCCAATATCATCATTAGACTTATATGTAAAATCACAATCATGCTCCTTTTTCTCATTCACCATTTCATTTAATTCTTTTATTCTAAATGCTTCTTTAATACTATCATCAATGTGTTCAATTGGCTTCTTAATCGATTATTCAATGAATTTCAAATATGCATACTTACCAATAAATTTGTTTTAAACTTTCACTCCCATGTTATTTTGAACACCTGCATATTCAAAATTAATGTTAAAAACATTTTGTTATGCTCTTTAGTGAGAGCTTCCTTCTCTATCTCTTCCCACTCTGCCTTCTTTTCCATTGCATGGAGGTTGTCTTCCACTGTTATTTTGTTAGTGGATATTTCATTAAAAAACTCTTCAACCACTTTATCCTATTCTTGATTATTAGCTGTCACTAGATCACATATTGTTTCATGAGCAGTTCCAGCTGCTTCATATCTTGTTGCTACAGTGGCCACTTCAACCTCTGATTCTTCATCAAACGCGACACTTTCCATATTTTCATAATCAATCCCTATTTCAAAAAGGAAACCACACATATCATCAACATAATTTTCAACCTTATGGTGGGTTATCTAAGCATGCATGTGTTCATTAACAAATTCAATTTCACCAAATTTATCAGTTGTGTTTGGATTCACTAATGCACATCTCACTTTGCAGTCATCCACCATGTGTGTTTCATCATAGTGGGAATCACCATCATTTGCAACATCCACGTTACAATGTAGTCCTTGAGCATTTATATGCTCTTGCTCTGCTTCACACACAAAGGCTTCAGTTTCTCTCTCTGCAATCCTTGTTGCATCTTCTTCATCCATATGTTTGTCTGCATAACGGGCTTCACCTTTATAGTCTTCACGACCATCATCCACCTTTGAGTGGGATTCTCCAAGCTTTGTTGTCCTCCTAGAGTTTTGCTCATCTACTCTCAGATCTGCAACTGAGTCAACAAATTGTGACACATATTGTTGCTGCATGTCACTCCCTGTTGCACCAAATTCTTCTTCCAGTATCTTCCAAGCCTCCTTGGAAGATGTAGCTTTTGCTACAATGCACAAAAATTTCTCATATAATGCCTCTTTTATAAAATCCAATGCTAAAGCATCGCATACTTCATCATATAGGTTATTAGACTAGTACTAAATTAACTCTTCACCTAGAAGAAAAGTTAGCATTTTGATAACTTAAGAATCAAAATATTTACCAGTAAACATAGGAGGTGGTAGCAGATCGAGGCTACACCTATCACCCTCGATCTCTCTTTTGTATTTTGCTAGACTTCTCAGTTGTGGCCTAAACTTCTTTAAATATGACAACGACCTTTTCTTAATCTGCTTTAGTCGTGCTTCATTACCCATAACTATTATTTTTCTTTTGTCTTATAACTACTTTCCTTGTTGCATGAGACTGCTCTCCATATTACCCATATATATATATATATATATATATATATAATTTTCAATATATACCCATAAAATACAATCTTCATTATATTCACATACAAAAAATATTTTCCAAATCAATAATATTACATGATTAACAAAACCAGAAAACTTTACAAACTTAAATAAAACCCTAAATCTTTTGAATAAACCCTTTTCTCTAATACCTCTTAAATAATAATAAATCTCCCGAAAACATGTATATATGCGCACAATGTTCCCATCCACTAATTAAAAAATAATCCTTTTGCTTTAGATAGCCCGCACGTACTTCAAAAATAAACCTTCACCAATAAATTGGACCACTCAGTTTAATAAACCCGCGTAAGCCTTCCTAAACTTTTATAACCTCCCTTTTAATAAACAGTTTGAAACAAAACGACAATGGGAAAAAAACCTCTGGAGTTAATTTATTTTGACTCTCCAAACTTTCGAATAAGCTTAACTTTGGAGGTAAGTTCTGTGTTTGTGTTTAAGCAGAGGAGGAAAGACACAATAAATAATATGAATTGCTGCTATTGATTATATAAATTTGATTTAATTGCGATGAATTTATCATACGTATTTAACTTTTTTTTAAACTAGTCAATCACCTCAAAATAACTTTAACACGCAAATACATTATATTTTATTTTTAGCAAAATAAAACTAAAACTCACTGAGCCTTAACTTATACTGAAACTAGTTAACCCAAATTCTAAACTATTTTACGAATTAAAGTAATTACAATTTACAAACACTAGCAATGTTTCCTCCACATCCATTAATTTAATGGATTTACTAAATTAGGCGTTGTATAAAGAAATCACCAGGATGGGAGTGTTTAAATGGTCTTTTTAATTCCAAAAATAGATTCACCACTTTCCAGAACTCCTGCACCTAAAACACTAAAAATTGACATTTATTAGCTAGATTTTCAAAAATTCATGTTTACCGGAGTTTTTATTATTTTCTGAAAAAAACCTTGATCTGTTTAGATTACTCGGGGCGATTCTTATTTCCAACTTCATAGAAAAGTTATTGCGCCCTAACATGTGCCTTCGATAGCCAGATATAACACGCGCGCGGTGATGACTAGAGAAAAAAAAAAACGACATGTTATATAAGACTATCGAGGACGCATGTCAAGCACAATAACTTTTCTATGGGGTTGGAAATAAGAATCCCCCCACTACTAGAGCTTTGTGACAAATCTCTGAAAGCTACAGTCGCCAGATGTGGTGAAAAGAATATTTGGATGTGGCCTCACTTCCAATATGGGATGTCACTCAGTCGACGAGGGAGGAGGTACATCTGTGGTGATGCTGATAATAAGTATCTTAATCTGTGGTACGCATTGTAGTCAATTTATTCGTCACCTTTATTCTCCAAATAAAGTTTGGATCATGAAACCTACCAACCATCGGTTACCACAGTCGCCAGATGTGGTGAAAAGAATATTTGGATGTGGCCTCACTTCCAATATGGGATGTCACTCAGTCGACGAGGGAGGAGGTACATCTGTGGTGATGCTGATAATAAGTATCTTAATCTGTGGTACGCATTGTAGTCAATTTATTCGTCACCTTTATTCTCCAAATAAAGTTTGGATCATGAAACCTACCAACCATCGGTTACCACGTAAAAGACGATGTGAGAATTATCTTCCCTCCTCCACTCCTAAATCTCAATAATTCTATGATGTGAGTCTTTGATTACTTGTTTAGCAAGCAACCTCCTTCACGAGATATCTATTTGAACAATAAAAGCAGCATCTGCATCCAGATAATCATTAACAGGCAACCTATTTGACTCAGCTAAAGTGTTTATTTTTCTCAGTACATGCTCAATTTACAATGAATATGTTTATTTTTCTTAGTACATGCTCATTTTTACAATCAATATATTGATAAATTCAAATGATTTAGTTCTTTTTCTAAAAGGGGAAAAAGTCTTTATGATCTTGGCCATATTGGGAATCTTGTGTACGTGTGATAAGTGTTTTCAGGAAAGTGAACATGTAGATGTAGATAGTTTGTACCTTCAAAAAGCAAACCACTAAAGTTGTGGTCACTGTCAAAACAGATCACTTCCAATGTTTCTCCACAAATCAACGGGTAAATCATAAGCCACCTCCCTTTCTCAACAAGAGGTCATTAGTGATTTGGCAAAGTGTCCTAATCCAACTCATAAGAGTTTGAATTTGTCTTATCTAATATAAACACCCAAATTATTTTTACTAAACAACTTATTATTGTTATAACTTAGTAATTTTTGGTATTTTCATTATTCAAAATGTGTTTTTGAATGTTTAAATAAATTTTCAATTAGAAGTTAAACAAGTTTTACATATGGTTGTAGAATTTAAAATCCTTACTCATTGTCGTGACCTTTATATCACTTCATATATGGTTATGTATGTTTTCTAAGGTATTATAGCCAGCAATTAGTATCAAAGTGTGAGAGAGATCAAACTTCTTGTTGGCTTCTATAGAAGTAGTGTAGTAGTGTAGCATTAATAAATTGCTTTGAAAGGGATTGGAGTGTAGATCTATGGAGGCCACATATCTGTATACAAATAGCAAAGGGTTCATTTGAAGAAATGTGTGGTCTTATTGAAGTCTAATTTTGTAAATCATAGTCACTTTGATCGTGGTCCTAGCCTAGGTATGCATTGATAGATCACAATCTGAGTTCACAACTCGAGATTAGCAAATTCCACAAGTCATGAGCACAATCTATTCACATTACATTGTGAATTGAAAGCTCGATTTTGTTGGATGGAGTATGAGAGATGGAAGTATCTATGTGGTTGCAAATTAATTGAATCACCTTGAGTTTGTATATCAACTATAACAACACCGACGACGTTTTCAATTGAAGCATCCATGTTGGATGTTCAGATTTGAGAAATAAATTGTAACGTAAAATTCATTTCAAGCTGGATTTTTTATTGTCACATGATAATTTATAGTTAGTGAAGAAATAACACGAGATTGAAAACAACAACAAAGAGCACCCAGACCATTGTGGTGTTGAAGCTCATGGACATAATCGCATGAGAATATCCCCAATTGTCGATGGCAAGAAGAAGTCAATAAAAAAGGAAGAATGTCATTTTATGAATAGTCATATGACCTTTGATTTGATATATGTGGATAAAGTGCAAGTGTGCTTACTAATCCAATATATATTGCTTGTTTGGGCATAGATCGTGGCAATAAATAAAATCTTGTCACTGTGCAAGTTCCAAATGTTATGTAGTGAACAACCTTAGAAGTTGTGGTTAGAGGACATCGATGACATGACTATTAGCATGATGAGGAGGTTGTTGGCTTATCAGATCTATTGTGGTAGATTGAGTTGAGTTGTATATAGACTATGATGACCACTTAGCAGCGTGATTGGTGGTGAGATTGGGTTGACTTTGTGATG
The DNA here is from genome assembly GCA_031772625.1 of Pinus tabuliformis. NCBI lineage: Eukaryota > Viridiplantae > Streptophyta > Pinopsida > Pinales > Pinaceae > Pinus > Pinus tabuliformis. The sequence goes on along the minus strand of CM062815.1, from coordinate 956,323,752 downwards.
GTTTTGAACTTCTTTGAAATGGTGTTGTTATTATCCCTGTTGAATACCAAGCGAGTCACAAGAATAATATTGCTCTTGCTCTAAATGACCCTAAGGCAGAGCACACTATTTCTATGACCACCAAAGAGCTTGAGACTTATATATCAAGCCAGAAGGTTGCAAATGAGACTCCAATTTTTATTTGTAGTGTCGACTAGTAATCTTGTAATGATTTTGGCTAGTCTTCCCTCTAATAACTAAAATAGTGAGTTGCAGAGCTTTTATTTCCATTATTTTTTGGACTTGCATGAAAAATATTTGTTATGAAGCATGATGGAAGAAGTAGAAATTGAGATGCTATTTGTGGAATGGGTAGAATTGAAAAGAATGGTGTATAGGGTATTTATGTTTTCAGAGATGCACAATGCAAATAAAGGCTAGTTAATAATGGTAGATCAGTTTGTCGAAGTACTATAAGTTGCCCTCACGTTTCATTGGCATGGTTGGAACATTTGAAGGTGATCAACAAAATGATAAATATTTGCCCTAATATTGTTTCCCACTATGCCACACTTGGGTTATCTCGCACTATTTTCCATTTCCTCTAGATTGGAATCGTACCTTGCTATAGGGAAAGGGCACCAATTCATGCTGGTACCTTTGTACCTTTGGCTCTTTAATCCATACAATGAGCAATAACATGTTAAATCTGATAGTCAATTAGATTGTAAAAAAATAAATTAAAATATTGTCAACAAATACAAAATTTCAATGTGAAAAGTTAAACTATAGAAACTTTACAAAAAAATTTGGTCAACCCCTAACTAATATGGGTTTGACCAAAAACTCAATGCAATACTCTACTGCCTAAAGCATAATAAGAAAACTTTCACACTTAAGTACCATAAAAAATACCTACAATTTATAAAGCTTATCACGCAATAGTATTGAACATGTCATGCAACAACCACCCCTTATATGGTATCTCTAGGAGTTATTTGGAATCAAAATTGGATATGGATGTCAATGGGGGGTTTTTCATACAAATGATAGACCTTAGGGACTTGACCAAATTTAATATGGAAAACAAGCACCTTGGATATTGTTGAATGTTCTTAGGATTAAATGCCTTGAATTAGTCTTCAAACCAACACATGATTTCATTATAGGTATCCAAGTGGGATATGGGTTCCATGAGTAGGTTCTTGACATCCAAACATGGTTCAAGGAGAAGCAAGGGCCTTCAACCCTCCTTGAACCTACTTGAGCTTAAGTGCCATGAAAGACACCAAGATACTATGACATAAGCCTTCATTAGGGGATCTTTGTCTTAGGACTTAGATTTGGGTGCCATTAAGTTGTCTTATGCACTATAAATGGAACTCAGGACCTTAGTCATGGCTATTGTAGGGAAGCAATAACCTTTGGCCCCAGATCATGGTTGGGGGAGGGAAACAACAATCTTAGGCCTTAAACATAACTTTTCAATCCTAAGCATCATGAAGGCCTCATTAGACCACAACATGGGACCACATATGGGGTTTGGGGCCTTATCGATTAGAAGGAATGAAAACAATTGCCTTAGGATCTTTATGAATATTCTCAAGTTCAAGAGCCTTGAAGAAGTCCTTAACCCACAGCATATGAACCTTATAAGGGGTATTTAGCATTGGAGTAGGATACAAGTGCCAAGAATAGGTTTTGTGACTAGAAATGTGCATTAATGCATAAAAATGGTTAAAGGGGAAACCATTGCCTTAATTCCTAATTAAACCTTCTTGAGCTCAACCATCATGGACAATACATAGAAACCATGACACAGGCCCTCCCTATGGGGCCTTTGACATATGAGGTGAATATATAGGCACCACTACGGGGTCTTGGGCATGATGGATTGGTCTTAGGTCCTTGATGATAATCAAGGGATGGAAATACGAACCTTCAGCCCTAAAGCTTGCTTCTCAAGCTCAAGTACCATAGATAAGTGCTTGTACCACATCTGGCCTTTGTTGGTTATCAATCACGTCCAAGGGTGTTATGGGCACCAACCTAGCTTAGTTGTGAACAAAGAATGGGTCTTGAGGTCTAACAAAGGTCAAGGCAGGATAATTGGGGCCTTGCACCTTAAATGGATCTTCTCTAGCTCAATCACCATAAAATAAAACACCTGCAATCCATAAAACATTCCCTCCCTCCGGATCTTTTAATTACAAGTCGTTTAGTAGGGAATATTATGACATTTTTAGTAACACTTCTAGTATTTGGGTCTTGACAATGGTCAAAGAAGGATAACAAGGGTCTTTGGAATTTAACAAAACTTATAAGGCTCAAACATTGTGAAAGATACATTCAAACACTACATAGACCCTTTCCATGCAATCTCTAGCCCCTAAGTGGCATATGGTTGTCATTAAGTGGTTTTGGTCAATAGTGTAGGTCTAGGGATCTTAACCATGATAAAAAATGGGAAACAAGGGTCTTATGTAGGAAAATGAATGTTCTAGGCCTTAAATGCCATGAACAAGGCATATAAACATGTGCATTTGGCATAAACAAGGCATATAAATATAAGATTGTTGGTATTTGGCATTTGAGTAGAATACAAGTGCTAAGAATAAGTTTTGTGGACTAGAAATGTGCGTTAAGGCATAAAAATGGTTAAAGGGGAAACCATGGCCTTAACTCCTAATTAAACGTTCTTGAGCTAAACCATCATGGACAATACATATAAACCATGACACAAGCCATCTCTATGGAGCATTTGACATATGAGGTGAATATATAGGCACCACTATGGGGTCTTGGGCATGATGGATGGGTCTTAGGTCTTTGATGATAATCAAGGGATGGAAATAAGAACCTTCGGCCCTAAAGCTTGCTTGTCAAGCTCAAGTACTGTGGACAAGTTCTTGTACCACATCTGGCCTTTGTTGGTTATCAATCACCTCCAAGGGTGTTATGGGCACCATACTAGCTTATTTGTGAACAAAGAATGGGTCTTGAGGTCTAACAAAGGTCAAGGCAGGATACTTGGGGCCTTGCACCCTAAATGGCTCTTCTATAGCTCAATCACTGTAAAATAAAACACCTGCAATCCATAAAACATTCCCTCCCTCGAGGATTTTTAATTACAAGTCGTTTTGTAGGGAAGATTATGACATTTTTAGTAATACTTCTAGTATTTGGGTCTTGACAATGGTCAAAGAAGGATAACAAGGCTCTTTTGAATTTAACAAAACTTATAAGGCTCAAACATTGTGAAAGATACATTCAAACACTACATAGACCCTTTCCACGCAATATTTGGCCCCTAAGTGGGATATGGTTGTCATTAAGTGGTTTTGGTCAATAGTGTGGGTTTAGGGATCTAAACCATGATAAAAAATGGAAAACAAGGGCCTTATGTAGGAAAATGAATGTTCTAGGCCTTAAGTGCTATCAACAAGGCATATAAACATGTGCCCCTTTTATCTTTCAACTTTGAATGGTACTCCAAGCATCATTAATTAGTTTTGTGCAAATGATATAGTTCTAGGGACCTTTACTATGCTCAATAGACGAAAATAAGTCATTTTCCCCTAAAAGAATGTTTTAGTGTAAAAGATTTTGTTTTGAAACATGATAGGGTGAGAAAGTTTTACCATGGTTTTTATTTTATGCAACAATAATATGCACACATTGACATTCCTATGATTTAAAAAAAAATGTGTGATTGCCTTTTTTCTCTTACATATTGGATGAGTTGGTTACATTAGTTTTTGTATTCAAATTGATCAACCTAGTGATTCAATCATTTTTCCAACTTCCTATTATAATCTCCATTTTTTTATCAAACTTTTAATATGGATAATATGTAGATTCCAACTATATATTTTTTTGGGATAAGGATTGTTTCTATTTTTTATCTATGTGTGTAATAATTATAAAATACATAGATTTTTAATTTCACTTGTTTATTTTTTTTACTTCTTCTTCTTTTTTCGAGGAAAGAAATTAGTACCACATATACTCATTTAAGAGTTCTCAAGAGCAGGCCATACCACAAGTATACTCATTTAAGAGTTTAGAAGGATCGAAACCAATACAAGATTGTTGGTACCAATCCACATGTATACTCATTTAAGAGTTCACAAGGTATACTCATCTAAGAGTTCGGGAGGTCATATGTATACTCATTTAAGAGAATACAAGATTGTTGGTACCATCCCATAGGTATACTCATTTAAGAGTTAATTTATTCTTGGGCTACAACATACTCATTTAAGAGTTCACAAGGTATACTCATTTAAGAGTTACACCATTCTAGAGCTACAAAATGTCAAATTATGAGGTTTGAACCTAGATGGGGAGGATCACAACAATTCCACTCAAAACCACCCATACTAAACTCAATTCAATTACTTCTTTATTATCTATCATGTGGAAAACAAAATTTTATAGTTTATAAGTATAAACCAATCCCTACACACTAAAAAGAAAATTTACAAGTGTACAAATTTATTTCAAAAATTTCTAGCATTTAGGTACTACATTATATATTAGCATTAATATAAATTATATTTTTAGAGGAAAACTAAGACAGGATTATTAAAATAACATGATTTTTTTTATGAATTATACAAAATTTCCATAAATAAATATTATAACACCTAAATTACTATTTTACAATGCATACTATGATTAAGTAGAGAAAACTATTCTGAAAAAGTTTGCCTACCTAATCTTGAGAAAGTTAATGAAGCCTAGCAATTCACTTCACAAAAAGTAGTACTATTTCCTATCGTGAAACCATAATCCCAAGATTTTGCACATGAGGCCTTATTAAAAGGCAATATTTTGTCATACCTTAATGTAAATGGCTATTATGCCAATGCCATTAAGTTCACCCTACAAAGTTGAATAACACATGAGGCTTTATCAAAAAGGTCCATTAAGTTAATTTTACAAAGATGAATAACACATGAGGCTTTATCACAAAGAAAATATTAGAAAGATGTTTAACTATTATATGTTTTAGAATTTTTGAGGTAATTTTTTAATCAAATTTTCATTTTTATTTTTTAAATTAGATTTTTTATTATATATATTCAACCCTAAATATTAAGATTATAAAAAATTTACAAATCAAATTTATAATTCCAACACATAACTTGTGATTCTTGTGATTCTAACACATCAGTTTTAAATTAAATATAAAAATAAACCTAAAAAATATAATAAATAGAGTAAAACAAAAATTATACATCCTACCTTTAGTCCGCGGTGGTTATCCCAATACCATTATGTTCACTTCCCTCTGCAAAGGTGAACCACACATGCGGCCTTATTACAAAGGCAATGCTACACGCCCTTCTTGGCCATTATCCAAATATACCATTATGTTCACTCTACAGAGGTGAAGTATTAAACTCTGGTTGGTCTCCTTTCCCTCAATTTTGCTCATTCACTCATGCGTGCATAGGACAAATTATGCCTCACCCTCCTCTCAATCAAGGAGTCCGTCCTTATGACCAGCACGAATTATGTTGCTTTTCTGGCTTCATCATTAGGGTGGTTGGCATCAGCAGTTTCTTCTCCTTCTGCGGGCATTCGTACGGATAATTACCTGTCTCACTTGAAGTTATGGTGGTTGGCCATCAGCAATTTATTCTCGTTCTGCGGGCATGCGTACGGGTAATTACTTGTCTCACTTGAAGTAGTTGTGGTAAGGAGGGTTGGAATTTCAAAACAAATCCCTGGTTAAATTTAACTATTTTCACATTTTTATCGCATATTTCTTAATATCAAATAAAAATCTTGACAACCTTATAAAATTTGAAATATATTTGATCACCTATGAAAGGCAAATTGCCTGTCAAATTCTAAGATTATGCTGAGAGAGTACAATACTTGTGGTGGCAATGTCATCAAAGCGATGCAGCTGAAGCGTTCCAATACCCCACAATGTCCCAGGATCGAAACCTGGCTCTGATATACTATGTAAAAATACTGGTGGTGTCAATATATAGGCGACACAACAGAGAAGAGACGCTAGACGCCGTTAAGTATATAAAAGCCGCATGCTGCAAATATACACTACTAAATTACTATTTTACAACGCATACTATGATTTAGTAGAGAGTGAGTCGTGATCAGGCTGTGCAAGATCTTCGTCAGGAGGTTTGGACAGGAGCCAGTGCCCGTCGTTTCCCTGCACCATCCCTTTGTTCTTTTCAACCCACCATGAATCAAGAACCATATAATCATCCTTCAACCAATCTGTGGACTTATTGACAAGGGCAATATCTCGATCCACCTCCAGCTTGAACGGATCGTTTTTCCCTCTTGTGCCGGCCACCGCGTGCAGATACGCTTCCAGGTTGTGCCAGTGGGAGGCGTCGCCAGGATTCTTCAGGTACGGTGACTTGCCGGTGTCGACCCGTAGCTCGACGCCGACATCTGCGTAGCCCAGCAACGGATGCAGCGGGACGAGGTCGGGGTTATTAGTGATGCGCAAGACTCTGAGGTTGGGGAGCTTGTCGACCACTTTCTTGAACGCATCGTTGCCCACCCGGGGCTGGCAAAGACTATGGCGGTCACGGGAATCGGTGTGGCTCTGCCAGAGGGTTTATTGAGGCCGTTGATGACGATGTCGAAGGCGCAGAGCGTGGCGAGGGCGGCGCCGAGGCTGTGGCCCGTGGTGGTGATGCTGATCTCCTCGTCCTTGTATAATTCCAGGAGCCGCTTGAGCTCTCGCAGGACTTGTTGTCTGGCGCTAGTTTTGTTGAAGGGCGAGCGCGGGTCGTCAGATGTGTAGATAGAGAACCAGCCCCTTTGCACCCTCGCATCGAGCCTAGCCACCTTGTCGGTCTCTTGGTCGAGCCCCGTTTGGTCGGGGAGGAGAGTGGAGAGTGTGGCCTGACCAGGGTCGAAGTCGTTAATCCACTCGAGGGACTCGATGGTTCCTCTCCATGCCACTGTGATGTCGCGCCGCCCGTATTGGGTTTTTCCGGTGTCGGTAACGTGGGCAACGTAGCCCATCCAGTTGGACTCGCGACTCCATGCCTCGCGGGAGAGGGATGTCACAATAAAGGCCTCCGGCAAATTGATGGTGGAGGTGGCGTAGGTGAATTTGGAAACGCTGTATCCCCACTCTGTCGGCCGCTTTGTTAAGCCGAGGTCGTCGAAGAAATGAGGGCCGCCATATCTGGAGCTGCCTGCGTATTTGGAGCGGCGCTCGCTGATGAATGTATTGTAGGTTGCCTGAGAATGTTCTCCGTAGATGAGAATGCTTTTACGGAGATCAGAGTCGAGAGGGTCCAGGAGTCCCTCCCACTGCTGGCTCCCTTGCAGTAATTTCCATCTCCTGGCGATGCTTCCTGCGACACCCATATCTGCCATGATCGTTTCTTTTACAGAGTCGGCTATATCAGAGTGTGCGATCTATAAAACACCAGTGGATTTAATAAATTAAATTATATCTTGTGATACCGTAAGAGAAACTAGGTCCGGCCATGTGTCATAAAGATGTGAAGGCTACAGTCCCCAGATGGCGTGCAACAGAATATTTCGATATGCCTCAAGCACAATATGGAATGCCAAACGAAGGAGGAGGTACATTCCCCGTGCTGGTAAGAAAAGTATCTTATCGTTACCTAACTTAGTTTTAATCCTTATTCTAGAAATTAACGTAACTTCATGACCCCTACTAGTCAAATGATTACATCCCAAGTGAAATGTCTTCACTCAACCACTCCCAAATTTGAACAAAGATATCATTCTAGAATGTCAAATCCCATGTTTAATTAATTTAATTGATTACTGGTTTATCAAGCAACCTTCGGCAAATTTTTTGTTGGAATTTGTTAACATGAATTGACTAAGGAGAGCCTACTCCGAAGTCAATTTAGAAATGGAAAAAGGTTATAAACAAAGTATCAAGTACCCCTTGGCAATTTATTTTCCTTTTTATGTGAAAATACGCTGACATGAGAATGGTGTGGATAAAAGTTCTAAACAAAGTATCAAGTAACCCTCGGCAATTTATTTTCCTTTTTATGTGAAAATATGGTGACATGAGAATGGTGTGGATAACTTTTTTAGATTCCGGAAATAAATCTCACTATATATCTATGTGTTTATACTCTTATATAATTTATGCAGATTATTATATAAAGGAAATGTTGTTCTGGGTTGTTTTTTTATTTATGCAAACAATACTATATTGTTTGACCAGTTCCCTAGCAGAAATAGGAGAGCACACAATTGGTTGTTTCTTGTCAAGGGTTAGGAGAGCACCAAAATTGATTGCAAAAAATCCACTGGTTCATTGTTGCAGCAACAAATTATTTCATTGTTGCATCAACAAATTATTTCATTGTTGCGGCAACTTGCTGGTTCACTGGTGCGGCAACTCGTTGGTTAACCATTGAGCAACTCATTGGTTAACTGTTGTGGCAACTCACTAGTTAACCATTGTGGCAACTTGTTGGTTAATCGTTGCGACAACTTGCTTGTTAACCCTTGCAGAAACTTGTTGGTTAACCATTGCGACAACTCACTGGTTAACTGTTGCGGCAACTCGTAGTTTGATCATTGCAATAACTCACTGGTTGACTGTTGCGGTAGATCGCTAGTTTACCATTATGACAACTCGTTGGTTCAACGTTCCAACAACTCCCTGGTTTACAGTTGTGGTAACTCGCTAGGTCACCATCGTGGCAACGCATTGGGTCATTGTTGCAACGCAATTCTGGGTTACCATTGCAGCAACTCTTTGGGTCACAAAATGGTAAAGCAAGTCAAATGGGAAACAATCATTGCCCTTCCGATGCAAGACCCTAAAGAAAATATCATATTTTCTAAAAAGGATTTAGATTGGTCTGAAGTACATGGAAAACACATGGAGATTGATCAGATTGCAAGAATCCCTTCAAATAGAATTGGAGACTTTATTAGAGGAGAGGGAATGAACCTAGATATTCCATGTTCTTTCACCCGGGTACAAAATAAACACAGAGGCTCAAGTCCTACTACTTCCTTGCGATTTGAAGTGTAATTCTTTTAGAGATGCATTGTTTATATGTTGGTATTAATAATGTTCGATCACTTTTCATGGATTCATATGTATTGACTTTTCAAATGTTTTTATGTAGCTATGCTCGTTCATATGGCCTCAAGGAAAGAAGAGGACAAAATGAAATGAAGTGAATTTCCTCATTTGTGAAAAAGAGGGGTTGCCAATGCCATTTTATTGTAAAAGTTATGGTTCAAATCCCTAAGATAGCAATAATAACATATAACATGTATGAGCCTGAAGATAGCCAAGGATGGCCTTGTCATGGCCAACATGACACTTCGAGTCATGTTAGGTCCCTGCATCAACCAAAGTTTATCAAGGGACATGGTTTCCTATATATAGAGTTGTTTATTCTTGGAAGTGTCAGTTGACTCGGTTTGCAAAATGCATGTTAAAAAATATGTTGACATGGATGCCACAACTCGAGATAGGAATTTATTTTTGTGTAGGAAAGATGTTGTTAACATCTATAATCATCTAATGAAAGGAAAGTATCAGTTGCATAAGAAGGATGAAATGAGTGTGAACCTTTGGTATAAAAAACACCAAGATGTTTTTTTTCTTTTATCAAAAGCCCAATGGTGGAGAGATCCCTTTTATAGTTGGAATTCAAATGAAGTGGATGTTGGAGACCATGGTGAAGCTATCGAATAATAGCTTAATAGCCATGGATTCAACATTCAACACAAATAAATATGGGGTGAGTGTATTAAGAATGATTGATCTAGTACAATAATTTGATTTGTAATGATTGATAATGATTAATGAATTGAAGTTGATTTCATATGTTTTTTTAATGTGATAGTATCAATTGTACACACTTGTGGTGTTTGATGAACAACAAAGTGGGGTGCTAGTTGCATGGGTGGTGGCATCACGTAATACATCACATGACATTTCACTATGGTTGGATCACCTCATGCATAGGTGTCACCAAGTTGATCATAGTTGGAAAGTTAATGCCTTCATGGTTGATGATGCATTGGATGAAATCAGTGCTTTAAGGTAACTTCAATCTTCTTATTTTATAGTGCAACTTGTATTTATTACAAAAAGAACATGCTTGAAATGAATTGAATGTGGTAGGAGAATCACAAGGTGCAATGTTATCTTGTGTGTTTGGCACGTACGTCGAGCATGGCTAGAAATTGTGAATTGATTGGCCAACAATCCAGAAATAGCGAAAGAGATGTTTAGTGATTTGGTTTTAATTATGAATTATTGTTCTAGTGCTGAAGTGAGAAATGCAATTAATGCTTTCTTCAACAAATTTTCTAATGAGGAGAAGTTTCTAGACCATTTCCACAAGAATTGGGGTTTTGGTGACAATATTTATAAGTTGACAAACTCTTTCTTACATTTCCCTTTTTGGTTTTCATATAGGGGAAATATCTTCATCAACCCAACTTTTCTGCAATTAGGGATATGGGTAAAAGGTTGTCAGGATTTCCCCCATGCAGATCAAGAGACAAACAATGTTGTGGAGTCATATCACTATTACCTAAAGAAAAAATTTCTATCTGATAGAAGAAAGAAATGTGCTCATGGGATGGATTGGTTGATATATGTTATTCTAACAAATGTTGAACCCTGTTTCGGTTTAAGGAAATTATAAAAAGGGAATATTTTTTGAATAATTACAGGAAAGAGAAACAATTTGAATCATCAATGGAAAAAAGAAAAAAAATAATTCTAGATAGTGATTGCAGCCCTCATGAGCAAATGTCTCATGATTTTTGGGTGAGGAGTCCATCCAAACCTAATAAGCAATATCTTGTCACTTTTCATCGCACAAATTTCTTCACTTGTGATTTCCCATGGTTTATTTATGGCAACATTTGCAAGCATGCCATAAAGGTGGGTTGGTTACCTTCTCGTTCAATGGCTTCAAACCAATTACTAAATCATCAAAGCACAATTGATTCATACAATGGCCCTCCTAAGATAAATATAGAGGCAATATTGGATCTTGGTGAAGATGCAAACACATTTTCCATGGATAATCACAATGTTGATGTAAATGTTGAAGGACTTGATTTGGCCAAAGAGGATTTACTTGGATACGTAGACCTGATTTGAAGCAATCCTCTTGCTAATTTGATCAAGACTGAACAGTTCATTGCTTTGGTTAAAAAAATAATAGATGATGCCAACAATCTTCATATTATGGATTATCAATTCACGTTTGGGTTGGGTGATTTTGAGTCATCTTCGAAGAGGGAAGAGTTTCCTGAGCCCCAAAAAGAGAAGAAAACAAACAAACAAAATGACAGATTGGAAATTGACTTGAATATCACTGCAGATAAAGATGAACCATTTGAGTTTGAACAACTCAACAAGCGAGGTTGCCCTTGCTCCAAAAATGCATGGTTTTCCAAGTTTGTTGTGATACATTTGTTTTCAATTTTATTTTAATATTTATTATTGTATTACATGTATTTAATATATTATTGTTTTGTTGAATATGTTCATGTATGTTTGATAAGCGGTGAGGATATATTTTATGATTTGGGAAATTTGTCTGAATTTTCATTTAAAGTCAGTAAATCAATCCATGCATTTACACTCAGTCTTTCAATACATTGATTATTTTGTATGTTATGGAAGATAGCTTTTACAGGGTTGCTCCATACTTGAATTATGTTTGCATACATTGGTGTCTAATCATGAATTTGATATATAAATTGGAATAAAAACAACGGAAATGTAACAAAATTTGTAGCGGAAATGCAATGAAATTGTAACAAAACATGTAAAACACAATTTTACCAGTTTTTTATAACTACTCAATGTTAATGGTGATATATTATTGGAGAATAATATATATTACAACATCAAAGATTATGTGTTTTCTGACTATGAGTTTTTGCACTAGTGGCAATGAGTGTCAACAATGGTGAGCCAGTGTGTCAACAACGGTGAGTGGGAAAATGTCAACAACAATGAGGGAGTGAATATCAGCAGGAACATAGGGGTCATTCTAAATATGAGGATGAAGGGGGGTTTTCATGAATATTTCTTATACAATAATCATTGTGTCATGCTTCACCTGGACGAAGATACCCTATAGTTTCCATAATTTCATTCGAGCATTCAAACTCGTTTTTTTTTAAATAGCTTTCACAAGGTTGTTCCATATTTTCATTATGCTTGCATACATTAGTGTCTAATCATGAATATGATATATAAATTGGAATAAAAACAACGGAAATGTCACAAAATTTGTAGTGAAAATACAATGAAATTGTAACAAAACATGTAAATTCATAACAAAACATGTAAATTCGTACAATTCATCGAGCAAGTCTTTTTCTAGATTTGTACAGGCCCTATATGCTTCTATGAAACCATTTTTATATTCAATCTAGAAAGGCTTATTGCTAATGATGTCATTATTTTTAAAACATCATCAATCTTTCTACTAAGTACACGTTGTAATTGGTTGAAGGAGCCCTGCAACTAAGCACACCATCCATTATCTGTCTGAGTTGTTTCTTATCATTCTCCATCTTGGACACCTTCCTTTGCAACTCAACCACTATGTTTTTATGTTTTCCTTCAACTTTGTTTATATATTATTCCCATGTCTTGCAAAGGTCATGAATTAATTTTTCATGCAAATGGAAAGGTATTAGTTTTCCCTTATAAGAGGGTATACACAGGGCTAATTTATCCTTTGGTTCCTCATCCTTTGTTTGCACAACAATGTCTTTGGTCAGTTTGATCTTTGGTTCTTGATCCTTTGTTTGAACAATAGTGTATATGATTAGTTTCATCTCTAGTTCCTGATCCTCTATTTGTATAATTGTTTCTTTTGTTAGTTTCATCTCTAGTTCTTGTTCCTCTATTTGCACAGTTGTGCCTTTGGTCAATTTCATCTCTAGTTTTTGGTCCTCTGTTTTCACAACAATGTCATCAGTATGTTTTTTCCAAGGGGTATATTTTCTTGGACCCCTGGAGAAGGTATATCTATGACACCAATGGGTAGGGACTCTGAAACTTGGGCCAAGCAATTTAATCTTTCAAAACTTTATTTTTGTCTGAGTTCATTTGTTAGGGTTTTAACTTTGTTTTGTAGTTGTTTGTTTTTCATCTGGAGAATCCTATTCTTCCTTAACAATGAAATATACAAAGGAATATTTGAAGGGGTACTTACTATTTTAACGTGCTTCTTTGTCAATTCTGGTGGTGCAGTTTCTTGGTCCTCCTTATCATCCCCATACAAAATTTAAATTGATGCAAGGCCATCTGTTCCACACCATTCGACTACTCCTTGTATGTACTCATTGTCAGAATCAAGAGAGGGGAAATTCTCAAATTGTTCTTTTGTGTCAACAAGGTGGCCTAATATTTTTTCCATGAATCCTTGCTACATGTATCCTTGCTCCATGACTCCTTCCATCAATACATCTTGTGGATGTTCTTTCTATTTCTTCTGTAACAACGGGGAGGGTTTCATGAACTGAAGCAACACGACCTCACTTTGTCCTATTCTGTTTGGATTTTGGCACCACTGTTGGGCACTTCTTGTATCCTCTCAATCTTCTGGTGGCAGGTTTACTCCCCAATATTTCTACTTCATCATCATCATCTTGTTCGTCTCCTTTATGTGGGGATTTAGCAACAGAATCCTTAGAAACCCCTGTAGTTTGAACATTGGGTGGATCAGTTGCCATATGAAAAGGTTATGTGGGAATTTATGCAGCTGGGAGGTCATGGGTCGGAGTTACAGTTGGGGGGTCATGGGGTGGAGTTGCAGATGCTAGGGCATCCTATGGTGGAGTATCATCTTCAGCATGCATTGGCCTTCCAAATAGTTCATCTCAAGTTCTCCCCTCCCTTTGCATTGCACTAACCACCAAAAGTTTAATGAGATAATAGTGGGACAGGGTTTCGAATGACCTCTTTGATTTCTGCACCAATCAGACCATATGCTCTAGGGGGTTTGCAAGAAAGAAAGGCATGTTAACCAACCTTCCATGATGCAAGTGTTCTAATAACCGGAGGTGTTCATAATAAATAACGACATACCTCCCTTCATATGTGAAATATTTATGGACAAGGAATGCAACATCTTTTTAGGGTTGTGGTAATTCTCGCCTGTTGGATTTTGTGCATATCTTTTACAATTGTTCACCTACCTCAAGGAATTTCCGCAAAACACCAAGTTGGGGTTTTTGGGGTGCATAACATTGTTCTCTTATCTGGGGTAACCTTATTTCTTCTTTGTATTATGCACCAATGTCCCTGCTACCTCAGATCTACCCTCCCTATAATGCATGGAAAATTCTAGAGCTATACCATCATTATACCCCTGCAACCTGCAAATATACTCCATCTAGTCGACCTGTTTAAAAAATGGTCTAACGCATGGAAATTCGTGTAGCAATTATTCGGTAGGTTCTCTATGAAGTTGTTGATGGTGCTGGACCCGCCAACATTCAGGGGATATCCCTAGTATGAAGTCCCAACAAGACCTCACATTGTTTGGTGTAAGAGTCCCATCTGGTATGATGGCCTGGTTTCCATTATCTTAAAGATATGCCTTAGCTCTTGCTTTTCAACACATGAGAGTGGTATACTTATTCTTCAAATAGTGAGGTTCATGTGGCTGGTGAGTGCTTACTGTAACTTGTGTCTAAGTTCATTCACTGCAGAGGGAGAGGGTGAGAGTGAGTCTCAAGTCGAGAGTGAATTGTCCCAAATTTGTTAGAAATGCACAAAACAATAGGATTTGCGTAGTTTCTGGCGAAGTAGTCCACACGGATGCGACAGTCACAAACACAAAGGTGAACAGATAGCACGTACAACACCCATTGGAGTAGTCCAAATGAGTGCGACGGTTGTTATAACAAGTTTACAATAATGAATATGTCAAGTGTCCAACGGAGTAGTCCACACAGGCAAAACAATGTTAACAACTGATACAACACATTTCCAACAACATATGCACTAAAACAACTGAAATAGTTCAACTATCTTAATACAGGTTAAAGCAACATGCATTACAAGCGTCCAAAGAATAGTCTTACAAATGAATACAATACATGTGTGAAAATGTGCTGGCCTGTTAATAGGCTTCTGAATTAAGCAAAAGTTCCAAGACACATCCGTACACCATACATCACTAACCCCGATAGCGGGGCGTTGGAGCCATTGTTCACTCCTCAAAGAAAAGATTACAGACTCTCAAGGCTATGTGGGAGGAGCCAAGGTGAAAAGTCTTTTGCATGTACAAATGAGGGGTATATATAGCCAAGGGTGAACTTGACCTTTGTGACTCTTTGACTTCCCTCATGATTGTTTGACTTACATGAATCTTCAGCTGATATGAATCTTCAACTTCATATATAGGTATTTTGGACTTCCACATTACATTACATTGATTATAGTAGTATGGCCCACAATAGTGATGTGGCGAGACGACTCATGACATGACTCGACATGACACTGCTGGTATGTTCATGTTGATGGTGGTGTCCATGTCGAGCTACTGTGCTACTGAGTGATGAGTGTGCTCTTGGTGTATCATAGCTTCACCTTCGCATGACAAGGTGTGCAAAGTCTTTGATGGTCTTGGTGTTCGCTTGATGTTGCATGTGCATGTATCCCCTTTGCTGGTACTTGGCATGCTTCATATGTTCATTCGTTCGTGAACAAGTCTCCTAGCATGCGCTCCTTGTTCATCCCGTTCATCGTCATGCCATGTCTCATCCATGTACATGTCTCTGCAATCACTCATGACGAGATAACATCAAATCTAGAAATCCCCTAGTCTACCATGATGCATCATCTTTCGTTTCTGGGTGCAGGTGACCGGGAGAGAGGACAAGGCTTTGAAACTGCGCAGAGCACATTTCAGGTCAGGATGCGAGGCTCTGAGACACTGTCGAGGAAAACTGCGCAGAGGTCACTGAGAGGCTAGGTTGAGCAGTCCGGGAAAAAAGTGACATCTGCGAGATCTGGCTTATCTGGGAGGCAGAATTGCACAATTTTTCCAGGGAAGGTAGTGTGGGCAACAGGAGGCACTGGCAATGAAAACTGCGCAGATTTCCAAAGGAGGCCGAGAGTGGGCCGCGGGAGCTTGGTGGCAAAAACTGCTTAGATCTAGGAGGAAGTCATGGAGGACATGTCTACGTAGTTTTCGAGTTAAGCAGGGTGTCGGGAAACAGGTGGACTATCCAAGAAAACTGAACAATTTTCAGGAGGAGTGGCAAGCAAGCCGTCAGGGGGACTGACTAACAAAACTACACAATTTCCAGAGATAGTGTAGTGACAGGAAGCGAGTGCATGTCCCTCTTGTCTGTGTAATTTCTGGAGGCATTACAGGCATGCAGGCTGCCAGCTTCTACGCAATTTTGGGTATGAGTGCAGCCCTGGGTCACTGCCCAAGTCCAATTCTCCAGTTGACCAGTGGGAGGCTTGATGGATAGGCTTGTGGGAAGCACAGACTGAGATAACTTCTTGCGCAACTTCTGCATTGTTTTGGGTGACAGTAATCTAGGTTGATTCCAGGATTGCGCAGTGAAAACTGCCTGGAGGGAAGCCTCAAGCTCTGTGCAGTTCTGGGCAACAGTGCTTGGTCACTGAGTTCTAAGACTACATAGTGCAACTCAGTGGAGGTCTGACTGATGGAGGGTGGTCCGGTCGAAATATCTTCGGAAAAATGGTTAAGTGTGTGAGCGAGTGAACTCGTGTATACATGACCTTGCGAACACACACTCAACATGACTCAACGAAAAGATACCTCAAACCAACAAGACAACATATGCTCAGTGTGACTAACTAAAGGGTGAGAGTGACAAGTGCAACACTTGAGATAGATCATTGAATGACCGTGACGAAACTTGTGTGACATTGCATACAACTTCGTGTGTGAGTGCGATAGATGTTTACATAGCAAACACAACTTGTACACACAAAGACAAACCTTGAACATAGCCAGAACAAGATTGCAAGCATGACATTGCAACCAACATGCTAAAAGACGACCAGTGAACGGTCAAGAAAAGAAGGTGTAAAGACTCGACATGAGCTCATGAGATGAGCCTGAGTGTTTTCAATCATCAAGTAAAAACCAAGGAAGGCTCTGAAATTGGATGCAGGCCAAAATTTTGGAGGGTGTTGCAACTGCTACAACACTTGGCGACACACTGGTTGAATACCAGCTTCTCTAATTCGATTTATTGACAGCACAGGGCCTTGGTCTATCAGGGAGTATTGAATCGCTATGTGGGTTAATTCGTTTTGCCCACTTACTCCATGGATAGATATGGTTCACCTTTTTCCAACTCAGTCAAACAAAACAACACATTTTAGCTTGACCATAATGTTTCAAAATTGGGAAGGGTAGTTTGGCCTCCGAGTTTAAAATTTTCAGAGTATAGGTTTTCATCTCTGGTATTGCTCCACTGCCAATATGCCTGGATAGTACCCCAGTGGAGTCACACAAGAAAACACACATTTCTCCACTGCCAATGAGCTTGGTTAGTACCCTGGTGGAGTTGCATGCTTCACCTCTCTGCGTAGGAAGCCTTTCTCTTCTTTCACCTTTGTATTTTTTTTTTGAAAAGAGGACTGTGCATAGGCACTTATTTATTTTTGGGGTGGAAGAGGGATCCTGACTTATTGAGAGCATAAGAGGTTGTTCCTTTAGAGAAGCATGTAAGACCTCTGATTTAGTTTTGCTCATTTAGATTTTCCCCTTCTCCGTTTCTACTGGTTGGATGAGCTTGAACACACAGAGCAGAAGACTAAGTACAAGTAGTAGTTAGTTGAGTGTTTAAGCATGATACTATATTTTAAGTTTAAAATCATAAAACTTTAACAACGAAAAGTAAGTTGCATTTTCAAAAACAAGTGATACAGGAACACCAAATCGTGAGATGATGTTCTGTTGGAGGAAGTTGATGACTTCTTGGTCGTTCACTTGCTTAAGCCGAACTAATTCTGTCACCGCGTGAAGTAATATGTTGCTGTCAAGATGTAGCGGTGTTGTTTCGACGAATGTGGGAAAATTTCCCCAATGATGTCTAAGCCCCACTATTGAAATGGTTCAGTCACTGCAACAGGGTGCAACAAGGATGTTGACCGTTGTGTTCTGTCTGTGCATCGCTGACAGACCGGGCACTTGCGGCCATAAGCATGTGCATCCTCGAATAATGTGGGCCAGTAGAAACCAACTCACATGACTTTGTGCGTAGTGGTGTTTCTCGTGAAGTGGCCCTTGGCTGGTCCGTCATGCAGATCATGAAAGACCTTCTCTTAATCATGTGCCTCCAGGCACTTGAGAAAAATTTCATTGCTGTGCTTTCTGTAAAGCACTCCATGCACTAAATGATAAGGGAAAGCTTTGAGGCGAAGTGCCCTCTTCTGTCTCATGGAGAATTGAGAGGGTGTGCTGCCATGCCATGCTCAAGGTAATAGCACACATCTTCATACCAAGAGTTTCTGCATGAAGTGGGTGGTGCTCGCTCTACATCATACATCTCGATTTCTTGCTCCTAACTAGTGAGCTCTTCTTCCTCCTCCTATGCATGGACTTCTTCAACTGCGAGTATGTAGAGACCATGACCCTTAATAGTGTCAAATGGATTGATGTCAAGATCACACTCTTGTAATCCCTTCATCCATTTCGCACATCTTTCACCCAGATCTTGTTGTACAAGCAGTGATCTGACTGTTGGGTGTGGCACAAAGACTATGCAATGGTTTTTCAACAAGTAGGGTCTGAAGTGTTTCACCGCCTTGTATATTGTGTATGTTTGTTTGTCGATGGCGGGGAAGTTGAGTTTGGGTCCCTGCATTCTTACGCTCATGAAGGAGATGGGATGTTCATCGTTCAACTCATCCTTCTGAGTGAGTACTGCAACAAGCGAATTGTCGGAGGTGAATGTGTATAGAAAGAAATCCTTATTAAAGTCTAGGCTGTAAAGTGCAGGTGCCTCTTCGATAGCCTGCGTAATATGGGTGAATTCAATCTTTTTCTTCTTACCCCATTTGTAGGTTGCATCCTTCTTGATCATGTCTTGCATAGGTTTCACTAGTTGCACATAATCCGAGATGAACTTTCCGAGGAAGTTGATCTTTCCAAAGAAGGACTATGCGCCTTTCTTTTTGGCTGGGTGAGGAATTTGTGTGATCATCCAAACTCGGATCAGATCAACCTTGATCCCACTTCTGGAATTGATGTGTCTGAGGAGGTTCCCCTTAGACACTGCAAATACACTTTTCTTGGGATTCAAAGATATCTCATATTTTCGACATCGCTCGAATATCTTCTTTAGATGGCATATGTGGTATGACCATTTTCTAGGAAAGGGAGTCACATCGTCAAGGTAAACAACTACGCTTTGTCCGATAAGTCCATAGAAGGCGATGTCCATGATGCGCTGAAAGGTTGCGCCTATGTTCGCAAGACCAAATGGAATTCTCCTATAGGTGAGCATACCCCACTTGGTACAGAAGGTAGTTTTCAGTCTGTCCGGTTCCCCTACCACAACCTCGTTGTATCACGAAAAACCATTGAGAAGAGAAAAAATTTATGCTCCATATATTGTCTGTAAAATATGTTCCATTGACGACACAGGGTAGTTGTCTTTGTCCGAGGCGCAGTTCAGGTTTCTAAAATCAACACATAAGAAGATCTCCCCAGACTTCTTACATACAGGAACCAAGTTAGAAACCCACGTAGAATGACAAACTCTGTAAATATCTGATCATCCAACAACTTAGTTAGTTCTTTCTGTATGAGGGGTTCAAGTGACGAATGTACTTTTCTCAACTTCTGCTGAAATGGCTTGACCCCTTCTTTGATCAGAATCACATGTTGGATTATTCACGTGTCGTATGTTTTCAGATCAATATATGTCCATGCGAACACATCCTAGTATTGCTTGAACAAGCGAACAAAGTCTTGCTGCTCCTGCGGTGTGCAACACGTACCGAGATTGACGAACTTCAGATCTTGTTATGTTCGTGCATCATGGTGGAACTGTGGGTTTTGTTGTTCCTTGGCCCTTGAAAGCAGTTCTGTAAGTCATAGAGATTTTCGAGAGATAACACACCCTTTGGGATGAGGTTTCCTTTCTTGTCATCAGTTGCGGCTTACAGAGACTGCTCGTGCATATCTTCGTCAATCGCTGCATCGTTGAAGACATCAACATTAGCCATGAAGTGCAGTATATATTGATCATCATAAAAAATGCGTAAATTATTTATGTTATCAGGGATAGAAGGCTTATACAAAATTTCAATAGTAAACCTATCCCTAAGCGGTGTCATCCTAGCAGCTACGTTAGCTAAGGCATCGACAGTTACATTATGCATTCTTAGCACAACAATGATATTGAAAGCTTGGAAGTTAGAGATCAGTCACCATACCTCTTGTTGATAACTTTTGAGATGAGGTGACAAATAGTGTATGGTGTTACGTACCTGTCGTACCATGATTTCTGAATCACCTACCACTTTGAGCGCAACAACATTGAGGCTAATGGTTTTGTACAAGCCCAATACGAGTTCTTCATATTTAGGAATGTTGTCTATGCACTCGAACTCAAAGCGGCTTGAGATCAAGTGTTTCTTGTTCTTTGGGTCTATCATGACACACCTAGCTCCAGAGCCATCCTGTGTCTTTGGTCCCTCAAAATACATGGTCCACAACTCGTCTATACATGGACCACTTGACGTGCTAGTACTACTACTACTGCTGCTACTGCTACTAGTGTTACAATGTACTGTACATGTTTCATTATCATCAGTCAGGAAAGGAAGGAGACCCAACTGTGTGCCTGGTGGGGTTGGAGTTGGCTGTGCGAGATAACACCCCAACTGTGTTTCCAAGAGGCGGTTTCTAAACATGAGTTCTGCGAAAGCCAACAGTTTATTCTCACCACTAATGGAAGTGACACTATGTTTCATGCATCTCTTGGATAACACCCAGATCTGATTGCTTTTGCCCTTGTACGGAAGCCCCTAAGTGTGACTAGTGTGTGGAAAAGTACCCATTCAACTGGCTAGACCAATCTCTACTAAGTAGTAAGCCATATTCTTCTGGTATGTCCACAATGACAATGTTAATGCATTGGTGAACTTGGACATCATGAGATAATCGGATGATCACATCTCGAAGTTCACCAATGGCAGGTACGCATGTTCAATCTAGTTGGATGATATGTGTAGATGTCTTGCTCCATTACGCATTGATCCTCTCGGTAATGGAGAGTGGCATAACGTTAGTTGATTCACTAGATTCAACCAAATAGTTGTGAACGTTGCAGTTAAAGAGTTCAAATGAGAGCAAGAATGGAGGGAAAACAGAGTTTGCTTCTTCCATCCGGAGTGTGTTGAGCATAATTGTGAGTGAACCGGAGATGTGCTTGCTCCCTTGCTGGTAGAGGTTGTGTTGTCTATGGATGTTTTGCCCAATGCGCACAATAGAATATGCCACTAACCCTTGAGATTATCTAACTCGAATAAGGAGATGTTTGCATGAGTTTTCTTCATATCTTCAACAATATTGTAGTCAAGAGCGGGTAAAATCATTGAGGTGTTCGGGGTTGGACTCATGTTTGTACTGTCGACGGAGTGTTCAGAATTTTACTACTCATGGACGTACTCTTGTTTGCAGCTGTCTTCCCAGAGCTGCTTTGTACTTTCTTCTTTTGGACGACTAGTGGATCAACCTTTATCATCATTAGTTCCATCTTTTCTTGCACCTCCCCAACAGTAAGGGGATCCCCTTGACTTTTGAGATTGTATCGACCATTTTTCTTTGGGGGTTTCTTCTCGGTGTTCATTTTCTGTGTTGCGCGCGAGCATTGATACATGTTGATCACCTGCCCAATACTTGGTGCCTCATCATATGCAGCATCTTCTTCATCATCTTCATCTTTCGATTGACATTGCACATTGTTTACCATGTTTCTCATACCATTGAACATCGAGTCTGCAACTCGTTTACATTCCGGACAAGTCCCTTCTGGGTGACAGTCATTATGGAATGAGAAAAAATTGGGGTTCACACACATTTCCATCTGGAACACTGAGCTGGAGCTTTGCATAGTTTTAGCCAGGTAGTTGTTTCTTGATGACATGCTCCTCATCGGCTGTTTGGGAGGTCGACGCTAGCAGATGTCTCGACCATTCATTGCTTCAGTTCAGAAACTTTTGTTTTCAAGGTCTTGACAAGATGAGTAAGGGTTTCAATGTCACTTGCTTCCTTGTCTTTCCCCTTACTCACAGTATCCTGGGCCTCCTGCTCGCATCCTTGGTGTCCTTTACTGGTTAATCATCCTTGATGACTCCAATCACACGTAGGACCTTTCCCACAACAATCGCCTCTGAAATTTTCAAGTAATGTTGGTTTCACAGCTCACTTGACGAACTGCACAATATTTGTTTCCAATGCATATGTGTAGTAGTCGATAGTGATGGAGTCATGAGGTTTTGTGTCTACTGCAAAACTGTTCAAGATGCACAAAAACCTCTTGTTAAAGTCTTTAACTTTCTCTTTCAACTCCATCTTGAGACTGCCCAACTCTTTAAGCAACATGGCAGGGGTCTTGTCATCAGCAAATTTTTCCAAAAACATTCTCTTGAACATACCCTAGTTCTGGATGGAGTTGACAGGAAGGTTGTGATACCATACCGCTGCTCGGCCATCCAAGGTACACGGAAACAATCTACATGAAACGTCGTCATACCATACCTCAAGTGTCTGCAGTTGTAGGTAGAAGTTGTCCAAGTGGTCTTTTGCCTTCACTGTTCTGTCAGGGTCAAACTTTGTCAACATCCTCTCGGATGCTTTGGCATCTTGTGAAAAGAACCCGAGAGAGCCAATGGTCCCTGAGTCATCCATTCCAAGTTTTGGTCAGCTGTGTCTTCTTCTTCTTCGTCCTCCTCCTCTTCTTCAAAATCTGATGGTTCCACCTATGAGTTAGTTGGTTTGTCTCCGCCTCCACCTCCTCTACTGCCTCTTGTACCAGAGCATGAGCCGAAGATTACAAGGGTGTAATCTTCTTCTTGTCGGAATACTGGAGGTTCCTCTCCGTTCTCAAAAGCTTCTGCCAGACCTTTAAGAGTGGCAAGAACTACTTCTTCCATTGATGAGAAAACAACTCCTGTGGGGTTGGTATTTTACTTCTTTGATGCATATGGAAGATCTTGTATTCTTGGGATCAGTCCAACTGCTTTGGAAAACTGATGGGTGATGGGATGGATAGAGCAGAGGTGCTCATATGAAATTTATTTTTCATGTCTGGGAGGTGAGGAGTAACCAACTTCAGAGTTGCGCATAAGTGAGAGGGAGTGTGAGTTACTTCCTTGACCAGATGATTAATGAGTGGGGGTGAGAGGACATTCAACCATAAACAACTAGCGGCCCTCCTTCTAGCGCCATAAATGTTGATGGTGAAGGACCCACCAACATTCAGGGGATCCCCCTGGTATGAAGTCCCAACTAGACCTCACACTGTTTTGTGTAGGAGTCCCATCCGATATGATGGCCCGATTTCAATTATCTCAAAGATATGCCTTAACTTTTGCTTGTTATCACATGAGAGTGGTATAATTAGTCTTCAAACAACGAAGTTAGTGAGCCTGGTGAGTGCTTATTGTAACTTGTGTCTAAGTTCTTTCACTGCAGAGGGAGAGGGTGAGAGTGAGTCTCAAGTCGAAAGGGAATAGTCCCAACTCTGTTAGAGACACGCAACACAACAGGATATGCCAGTTTCCGCGGAGTAGTCCACACGAATGCATCAGTCACAAACACAAAGGTGAACAGCTAGCATGTACAACACCCAGCGGAGCAGTCCACATGAGTACGATGGTCGTTACAACAAGTTTACAAGAATAAATCTGTCAAGTGTCTAGCGGGCTAGTCCACACGGGTGAGACAGTGTTTAACAACTGATACAACACATTTCCAACAGTATATGCACTAAAACAACTGTAATAGTTCAAATATCTTAGTACAGGTTAGAGAAACATGCATTACAAGTGTCCAAATAAGAGTCTTACAAATTATTACAATACATGTGTGAAAACGTGTTGGCCTGTTAATAGGCTTCTGAATTAAGCGAAAGTTCCAAGACACATCCGTACACCATACATCACTAACCTCGATAGTGGGGCATTGGAGCCACTTCTTGCTCCTCAAAGAAAATACTACAAACTCTCAAGGCTATGTGGGAGGAGCCAAGGTGAAAATTCTTTTGCATGTACAAATGAGGGGTATATATAGCCAAGACTGAACTTGACCCTTGGGACCCTTCGACTTCCCTCATGACTTTTTGAGTTACATGACTCTTCAACTGACTTGGCTCTTCAACTTCGTATGTGGGTCTCCTAGAATTCCACATAAAATTACATTGATTAGAACAGTATGGCCCATAGTAGTGATGTGTCTGAGATGACTCATGACATGACTCGACATGATAGTACTGGTATGCTCATGTTGATGGTGGTGTCCATGTCGAGTTGTTGTGCTACTGAGTGATGATTATGCTCTTGGTGTATCATAGCTTCACCTCCACAAGACAAGGTGTGCGAAGTCTTCGATGGTCTTGGTGTTTTCTTGATGTTCCATGCACATGTATCCCTTCACTGGTACTTGTCATGCTTCACATGTTCATCCATTCGCAAACAAGTCTCGTAGCATGTGCTCCTTGTTCATCCCATTCGTTGTCGCACCATGTCTCATCCATGTGCCTGTCTCTGCAATAACTCATGATGAGACAAAATCAAATACAAAAAATCCCCTAGTCTACCATGATGCACCATCTTTCGTTTCTATGTGCAGGTTACCAGGAGAGAGGACAAGGCTCTGAGACTATGCCGAGAACATTCTAGGTCAGGATGCGAGGCTCTGGGGACTATAGGGGAAAACTAAGTAGAGGTCATTGAGAGGCTGGGTTGAGAAGTCTGGGACAACAGTGACATTTGCGGGATCTTCCTCAGATGGGAGGCAAAACTGCACAATTTTTTTGGGGAAGGCAGTGCGGGCAACAGGAGGCACTGGCAATGAAAACTGCACAGATTTCCAGAGGAGGCTGGGAGCGGGCTGCGGGAGCTTGTTAGCCAAAACTTCATAGATCTGAGAGGATGTCATGCAGGACATGTTTTTGTAGTTTCCAAACTGAGCAGGGTGTCGAGAAGTAGGTGGATTGTCCAAGAAAACTACTAATTTTCAGGAGGAGTGGCAAGAAGGTCGACAGGGGAATGACTGACAAAATTGCGCAATTTCTAGAGAAAATGCAGTGACAGGAAGTAGGTTGATGTCCCTCTTGTCTAAGAAATTTCTGCAGGCAGGCAGGCTGGAAGCTTTTGTGCAATTTTGGGGATCAGTGCAGCCCTGGGTCACTGCTCGAGTCAAATTCTTCGATTGACCAGTGGGAGTCTTGATGGATAGGCTTGCGGGAAGCGCAAGATGAGATATCTTCTTGGGAAACTTCTACATTTTTCTAGGTGACAATCAACCATGTTGATTCCAGGATTATGCAGTGAAGACTACCTGGAGGGCAACCTCAAGCTCTATGCAGTTCTGGGCAATAGTTCTTGGTCGCTGAGAGCTGAGATTGCGCAGTACAACTTAGTGGAGGTTCGGCTGATGGAGGGTAGTCCGGTTGAGAGATATTCAGAAAAATGGTTAAGTGTGTGAGCGAGTGAACTCGTGTATACATGACCTTGTGAAAACACACTCAACATGACTCGATGAAAAGATACCTCAAACAAACAAACAACATATGCTGAGTGTGACTGCCTGAAGGGTGAGAGCGACAAGTGCGACACTTGAGATAGATTGTTGAATGACCATGATGACAGTTGCATGAAATTGCATACAACTTCATGTGTGAGTGCGATAGATGCTTACATAGTGAACACAACTTGTACACACAAATACATACCTTGAACATAGCCAAAACAAGACCACAAGCATGACATTGCAACCAACATGCTAAAAGACGACCGGTGAACGGTCAAGCAAAGAGGGTGTAAAGACTCAACATGAGCTCAGGAGATGAACCCGAGTGATTGCAATCATCAAGGAAAAACCAAGGAAGGCTCCAAAATTGGATGCAGGGCAAAATTTTGGACAGTGTTGCAGCCGCTACATCAGAACTCTTGGGCCTCCCATCTTTAGTCAGAGTTCATGGTGGCTATGGTTGTGTTACAAAAGTGAAACAGTTTGAATGTGGGAGAACGACAAGAAATGGAAGAGTTGAGGGTAATCATGTAATCATGTAGTCCAGTAATAATGTAATCATGTGGCGTTGTCTATTTTGATTACCATTTGGAATCAAACATTCATTTCTTCCGTGAACACGGGAGATTCCCCTTGTACGCAGTCAGGTGTTTCTGCAACAGTGACCATTGGAATGGGAGGGTGAGTTACCAACCATTTTGCACCAATTGTTCGTAGCTATTGTGATCAGGGGAGATTTCCATTGTACGCTGTCAGAGTTTGCCGCAAGTGTGACCATTGGAATGGGAGGGCGAGTTGTCTTCCATTTGGAATCAATCGTTTCTTACTGCCGTGATCACGGGAGATTCCCCTTGTACGTATTCAGGAGTTTCCACAACGGTGACCACTGGAATGGGAGGTCGAGTTGCCGCAATTGATGCAATTGATTTGGGGTGGACCTAATTTTCCATCATAATAATTTAAAGTTTGTTTACATGCAACTTTGCAGGTCCATGCCCCATTAATCTCACTCCTTAATTACTTTCCCTAAAAAGCATCGGTTACAACTTATTAGTTATCCTTGAAAGCATATCATAATTTTGCATGATTATCAAGTTAACTTCATTGATTTGTAGGTTGTTCATATTATTTTCTGTTTTTTGAAGGCTTTGCAATTGTTTTTGTCATGTATGCCAAAATGTGCTTCAATACAATTCACTTAATCTTGTGGATGAAGATGTTGATAATGGATAAATTCACAACAATTGAATGGTTTGTTTGGTTATTTATAAAATTATGTCCCTTAAATGAGGTTGGAACTATGAATTCGAAAATGCAAGATATCACAATTGCATTTTGCATATCACCATGTGTAAAGGAAAATTAAATAATAATGATTGATCTATAAGCTATCTTGGTTGGCTTGTAACCAAGGGTATCTCACATAATTTGTTATGTTAGGGGCTTCTTTAAGAATTCAAGCTCATTAGACTTGTATAAATTTTCATGTGCTACTCATGGATAATGAATGAATGAATGTTCCTAGAAGTTGTTTTGCATATTGCATCCTTGAAACTCCATTTATTCTTGCCAACTAAGTATAAATTCCTAGACTAGCTGTGAAGCTGCCTATGGTGACAGTGGGACTTTGTCCGAAGCTATTGTTGTGCCCTCTAGCTTTAACATATTCACTATGCATGCTACTTTGTGCATCAATAAGTTCAAAAACCCTAAATGTTAAACCTTAGCTACAGACCCCTACGTGCATTGTGTAGGACAAAACCCTAGGTGGAAATCCTTACCTAGTGGGTGAAAAACACATGTGGAGAAACCCTAGAATGAAAGATGACCTAACAAGACAATGTCATGAAGCATATATAAGAAGCACTAGCATTCTCCAAGGCAAGTCAATATGATAAAAAAACGTAACTACAATTTCAAAACCCTACATTCAAAAACCTAGATTTGAAACCCTAGGTGCATTGTTTATGAGAAAACCTTAAGTGAAAAACCCTAGGGCGTTGTCTAGGACAAAACCCTAAGTGAAAACTCTTGCATTGTTAAATATGATAACCTTGGGTAATGAAACCCTATCATTTCTTGTTGAAGATGAAAACCCTAGGTTCATTGAAAATCCTTGGTAAAGCAAGCCCTAATATGCAATCATAAAACCCTAAAATAACCTAAGCAATGAATGCATGAATGAAGCACTAAATGAATATTATAAGTGCATGAAATACTAAGTATTAAAGAATATGCCCTTGCCATAATGGATGAATAACACTTGTGATAAAGACAATGTTAATGCATGAAGAACACATAACATGAAAGTATCGCTAGCAAGACAATGTGAGAATGCATATATAGGAAGCACTAACATTGTCCAAGGCATGTAAATATGATGGAAAAACCCTAGCTACAAGTTCAAAAACCATTGAAACAAGTTCTAAACCCTAGCAACAAATTTAAAACCCTAAGTGAAAAACCCTAGGTGTAAACCCATGTTTCGTTATCCACAAGAAAACCTTAATTAAAAAACCCTAGGTGCATTTTCAAGTAGAAAACCCTGATTGAAAAACCCTAGGTGGAAACCCTTGCATTGTTAGAGATGATACCCCTATAATTCTTCACATCTCGTGAACTAGAAAAGTTTGAGAGAGAAAGAGAGTAAAAGTTCTTGGTGGAATATTATAGTGGTTATACTTCAGTAAGGGCTATTTTATTTATGTAATATCAAAGCGCAAATAAAAAAATTAAAAAAAAAGGACATAGGAGCAAGAGCAGAATTCTTTGCAACTCGTGAACTAGAAATTCAGAGAGAGAAAGAGAGTACCTTATTCTCTAGGAGACCTATAGGAGACTTCCAACTGGTTTGAAAACAAGACATATAAAAAGTCACTGAATTTTAGACTGTAGTATTCCTGTTTCAATTTTCGACCCGTGCCTACGAATTTTTCAGGTTGTGTATATCTCTGCAACCCAGGCCATCCAACACACTTCAAACCTATCCAAAAATAAACCCTTGTACCTTGAGATATGTG